>NW_019091772.1:0-14997 GCF_001949145.1 Acanthaster planci | reverse complement strand
GACCGAGACCGAGACCAACCCTCCCGAGACCGAGACTCTTGTAGGCCGAGACCAAGACCGAGACCTCAAAAAAAGGTCTCGAGACCTCCAACACTGGGTATAGGAGACCCGACAGTCGGTAACCTTGGGTTCTTGGTCTTGGCGGTACCTGTTGCACTTGAGGGCTCTTGAGATGTGCTTGAGTTTTTCTTGGATGTATTCTTGGTCACAGATCTTGTAGGCTCGCTGCACCAGGGCACGGTTGACTGATGACTTGATGCTGGGATGGTGGAACGATGCATTGTGCAGGTACCGGTCTGTGTGGGTCAGCTTGCAGTAGACGACATGCCCCAGGGAACTACATGTATGTGAGTGGCGTCAGACCTTGACATCCAGGAAAGGCATGGATTTCCTCTCCTTCTGTTCCATGGTGAACTTGATGTTGGGATGCAGGTCACTGAGGTGATCCAGGAACACTTACAGGTGCTAGAGGCCATGTGACCAAATGATGAAGGTGTCATCCACATAGCGTAGCCAGGTGCTTGGGCGGTAATCTGCTGTGTCGAGTGCAGTACTCTCAAATACTTCCACGAACATGTCAGCCAGGACTGGGGATAGAGGAGATGCCATGACGGTCCCCGATGACTGTTGGAAGAACTTGTCCTTCCATCTGAAGCTGGCTGACGAGACTCAGGTTAACAATAGGTCACAAATTTGGTCCGGAGATAGGGCTGTGTGCACACAGAGAGTGGGGTCTTGCTGTGGATGTTCTTTGGCAATGAGGCAGGCCTGGTCTGTGGGGACATTAGTGAAGAGGCAAACAACATCAAAGCTGACCATGGTGTCAGCAGTCTAAGTTGTAGTTGCTTGATCATCTGAACAAATTGATCAGAGTTGGACGCATGAGGGATTTACCCACCAAGGGTTGGAGAAGTGTGGTAAGGTGCTCAGCAGTGTTGTAGGTGGGACCTCCTCTTGGGGCAACAATGGGACAGAGTGGGGTGCCTGGTTTGTGTATCTTCAGCTGACCAAGGAACCTGGGGCAAGTGGAGCTGAACAGTCTGAGCTGTCTGTACAGCTGGTAGGGGATGGCATCGGAGTGTTGGAGTGACAACTTGCTTCAACAGACGTTCAACAGACAGAGTGGGGTCTTTCGGCAGGGGGTGGTAAATGTGTGAATTCTTGTCTTGAGAGGTTGGTCTTGAGGGGCTTGTCTTGCTTGATGGATCTGGATGCGGATGTCCTCTGCTGCTGCCTTGCTCAGGTGTTGTAGCGCTGGTTCTGTAGATTGGATGATGTCCTCAACTGGAATGGCTTTCGGTGGGACAGCAAAGTTCATGCCCAAGGACAGGACCTTGGTTTCCGATGCTGTGAGTTGTCGCTGGCTCAGGTTCACTACTGTCTGCTTGATGAATGCTTGCTGGGATCGAAGGTGCTGGGCCTGGCCTTGTTGAGGTGGAAAAGAAGATATAGGGGATCGCCTATTCCAAACAAGGTGTTTGGGGCACAGCTTGGCGAATTTCTCGATCTGCTTGTGGCAGGTAGTCTAGTAGGCATGGAGGCTGGATGACTGGGTAAAGGGCTTGAATCTTGGAGAAATCTCTTGGCTGGATCGCATCTTGAAGAGTCTGCCGAGAGTTGTTGATCTGCTTGTCCAGTGACACTAGCTGGAATTTGGTTGTTGAAAACTGGAAAAATGTTGGAAATTCCCAGTAGTTCGGTCTTTTGTTCCGAGCACGGTCTTTAATTACAAGGCCCAGCTCTTCTGTCTGATTTCGGGAACCCTGGCAATGTGTATAAAGTCAACATCTCCGAAAGCGGGCTCCCCAGCAAGTGGTTAAGGCCAAATACATGACATTTATCATGGTCATCTTGACATTTGTGACAACAGTCCACCTCCTGTCTTCGTAAGTCCTAACCACAACATTACCATAAAGAAAAATGCTGAGTTGTATGAAGTCACATTGAAATATTTTATATAACATTATCATAGGATCTAGAAGAATGATGAATTTAAGTTTGAGATGATGGCTTAATGGTTAAAAATTGTTGTGCATTCGTATGGTTTTAAAATAGCCAAGAGGCCCAAAAATATGAGATTGAGACCTTTTAGACAGTGAACTTGAGTCTTCAAATGGATGTTAGGAATCAAATCTTAAAATGACAGATATTGATTTTGATCAAAGAGAAGTCAGCAATTTGCATTGAGAATGTTTAAGTTATTGTGATGTTTTGATCAAGGATTTCAGATGTTAGGTGTGCAGAGCACTAAGAGATGTTTTGGAAGCCACAGATTATTAGAAATAATGTATGGCCTTGTCACACAGGGTGGTTTGCCAACCCAAATACCAACTTCAGAGAAGTCTACCCTGACAGCATGGAGAGGATTTTTCAGTGAGGTACTAGCCCAAACATAGTCTCTCTTATTGGAAGCATGGTATACCACTATCTTGTCCGCATCGTGTGGCTTCAGCCAGTTGTAACCATAATTGATTCTTTTTTAAACAGACATGACTTTGAGGCCAGCTGTATAAACAGACAAGATTGCTAGCGGAAAACCAGTGAAGTTAAAATTATCATATGTAAACAAACAAAAGTGTTGAAGGGAGATCAATGAAGTTAGCACTGTTTTGCAAATTTGAGAAATATTTAACTTGAATGGACGTAACGTGTAAATATCACCAAAACTGGAAGACAATCTAAGTTCTAAAGGAAAGGAGATTGAATTGTAAATTATATGCTGCATATCTGTGAAAACTTTTTGGAGTATTTAATATAATGTAGTCAACGAGGTTTAGAAGTGCATCTTTTATGTCTACTGCTTTGTCTCTTGAAGTGTCCTAAAATCCGGAGTTACCTTATTATTCCTTTTCTAAGTAATCTAGTCTGGAGCAGTGACAGACTGGCGTTTGGTGTTGCCACATAAATGCATGTACATGTAACCACTCTCATTTGTAACAAATATCATTCCCTCCACATTTTAGATCCTTTAATAAACAAAGAAATGAAAATGCAACTAGCACATTACCTTCGCCCACAATGCCGAGAACTTCGTACTTATTCATCAGTTCAGGGTTTCCATGAACAATTGTCTAGATGTGCAGATCACTGTTGCAGTAACATGGCTCCACTATGATAAACACAATGGCTTCGGTTCAGTCCGAGTCTAGAACAATCAATGGTTATTAAAGTTATTAATGATGCAACAGAAACAGAACCCAAGCAAAATTCAGTGACCCACACTCTTGAATAATATTTGCAACATTCCATACTGTACATGTATATGTGCAAAGGTATGCATGCTTGACTCCTGTTCATCTGTTTGCTCATCGATCTTTTCCCTGAAGAAGTACATGTACAGCAGCCAAAGTAAAAAAATATTATGCAATGGTGTAAATCCATTTACTGGTATGTTACATTTTATTGCGTAAGTTGCACAATGAATTATGAAATATTCAAAAAAAAGTTATGCACTGCGTCAATCTGTGACTTGCACTACAATTTACTGTGTAACTAAGGCAATCATTTCAGGTGGCCCATGTTACGCCAAATCAATTGGAAATGAAAAACATGCTAACTACATGTAATTGTGTTCAGTTAAGTTCCATTATTGCTTACCTCATACAAGACATGAAGTGTAAGTGTAAAACTTGTTTTTAAAGGTAACAAAAAGCTTGTTCGACTGTGAGAGAACTTGGAGATTTTCAGCAAAATGTTTTGGTGGTCACGTAAGTAGGAACATTCTCCAACTGAGAAAACAACAATTACTACTGAGTGCGTCCACTTCAGTAATATTACAGTTGTTTTCCTAGTTCTGAATCCCGAGGTGAATGAGCATATTCTTTTGTGTTAATGATAGGGGAATTAAGTAACTCTTGAGTAATTTACATGTTCAACTGTACCTTGATTTAATAAGTCCACAGAATCCTTTCTAAGCCAACAACACAATGCATTTCAAGAAAACAAATCAATTACTGCTAGTAACAGTTGCTTTTTTAACCAGTACCAGATCAAGATTTATAGTAAAGATTGTGGTAACACCATGTATTTATCTCTTCTTTGAGTATGTGTGGTTCTGAGAAGAACCGGGGAATAACTCGACGTTTCGAACAGTACCAGATCAGTTAAAAGTAGCATTATACATGTACATGTATGACCACACACTTTCAGCTGAAAGTCAAAGTTTCAGCTAAATGTACCTGTACAACATAATTTGGTCAAACTTTGTACAAATCCTACATTTGGCAACAATGGAAACAGAGCTAGAATCTTGGTCATACATGTATCCACAAATGATCATGCAGCACTCACAGCATGCATCAGTCCACCTACATGTACATGTATTGCACTATATGCTGCCAAGCTGGGTGTTTACATGTGTATTTGTAAACATACACCATGACTGATTGTTATAGAGGTTATGCATGGCACCATCTTTCTGGTAACTGCTATTGTCACGGAGGATTCTCACAGGAAAAATGGCTGCCATGCAGAACCTCTATACCAGGGTCATACATGTAGATAGTGAACTTTTATTGGTCACAAACTGATCATGTGATATGTTACAAGCGCGAATGTATCATTCACACCTTCTGGGGATCGTGAATGTTTGCTCTTTTGAATTGGTGAGCATCAACTTGATATTTTGAAGAGCACATGAGGAAAATGAAAAATATACGCTTTACAGTCTAATCCACAGGAAGAGTGTTACTGATGAATTTCCCTATATCATGAGCCTAGCCCACAAACATAGATCTTTAGCAACATTTCTTCTAAAAGGTTGACAATAAAACAAGGGCTCTAATGATAGGGGACTCAAAAACTAATACACAAGTCTTCAGCTGCTTGATGTGGGATAACTTAACGCAAGAACATATGAGGCTAACAGTTTAAAATGTCGGCATCAAGCAAGTTCCATGAGAGTAGAGCATATTATTTTTCTTACTTCCATCTTGAATTAGGCCCACTCACCTGGCGATTTCTTTAAAAAGTCGACTGGAAGTCTATCTGTCAGCTGTTGTCTAAAATTTAACTTGTCACAGCCAATTACAAAATAAGCCTGACTTACTGTATAGTGTGCAGTTTTTTGGTTGCAAGCTAAAGTGAAAGGCTAATCAACAAAACAATTTGTGTGTGACTGTTACCATGTTTGTAGCCACTGCTTCTGCAGTGTATTGCCAATGTATGAAGAATCGCTCACCTGTCTTCACAGTCATCAAGCCCGCATTGCAATTCCTCTTTTGATTCCTCATTTTTATGCTCATTTAATGAAAATCGCACATCTAGGCTACAACATTGTGTATTAGAATGCTACAAACAAATTAAACACTTCATAAAGGACCATCATGCTCCTTATTCCAATAATAAGACCTCAGTACCCTGCAAAAAATGACAAAAAAGGAAACTGGATATTTGATACTGCCAAGTCTGGCAGGCATGTCAGCCTGGTACCAGGCACAGCCTCCACGTGTAGCATGCTTGTGACAGCCCTTCTTTACTGGAAATTATGCATGCATAGTGCATGCGCACATTTCAGACTTGTGTACATGTATATTGTTACAGTCAGGATTTGAATTCCAGAATTTCTGGGTCAGGCCAACTGGCGGGGATTATTAGCTTGACCCTCTGGAGCCTGAACCTTAATCCTCCTGGGCTGCCATTGTAATCTTCCTAGGTCAAGCCCTGTAAAATACTTCTTTTATTAGACTCTTTGCATAATGAGTGAACAGGGAATATGCTAGGACACTATAAATTGGGTAGATACTCCCCCGCCGGGTTCTCTGTTGACCATACCCACTGTACTGTGGAGCTAAGTAGCATTGCGTTGCCCTCGAGACCGGCGGTCAGTCCAGTTCCCCATGTTAGACGTGGACCACACCTCACAGCAGTCCTCGCCCACCAGTCATATTTTCCTGTTTCGACTTTTTGTGTCGTTGGTAAACCAGCAATTAACAAGACGGCTAAATTTGATGTTGATGAGTTTGTTAAGGAATTTGAAACCACTCCTACATAGACCAAACTCCTTAAAAAAGTCCGAGTTGTTTGATGTTGCCAAGTACTATAAAGTTTCAGTAACCTCTAGCATGAAAAAAGCTGACCATAGGTCCGGGCATACTGGTGAGTTTTTCGTAGATGAAGAGATTTTGCAAGTTCGATCACCAGCGGTAGAGGCTGGTCAATCCAAAGCAACTGCCATTAAACTGAAGGAGTTGGAGTTACAAATTCAGATAGAACGTCAGAAAGCTGAAGTTGAATTAGCTAGACTTAGGCAGAATCAATCATAATCTGGAAATCATCGTCAGACAAGTAGTTTTGATCCTAGTAAGCACATGAAATTGGTTCCTCCATTTCGGGATAAGGAAATTGATAAATAGTTTGCTCACTTTGAAAAAGTTGAAGATAGGCTTAACTGGCCCCATGACATGCACACTCTGGAAATTTGTTTGATAAATGGTTCAGTTCATGTAATGTCGGTTAGGACTATATGAAACTTAGGCAAGTTATGCTTTTGGAGAATTTCAAAAGTTGTGTTCCCGACAATGTTAGGGCTCATTTAGAAGAGCAGCAGGTTAAGGAACTACACCAGGCAGCCATTATGGCTGACGACTATGTGCTACAGATGCTAGTTCGAAATCCATTACCCATTCTAAACCAGAGGATTCAGGAGCATGGTGATTTTAACAAGTCCAAATTGATTTGTTCTTATTGCAAAAAGACAGGACATGTGAAAACTAACTGTTTCAGTTATAAGAAATCACAGGCTAGTTTTTCTTAGCCAGTAGCTTTTACCACCTCTGTTCTAGGTCCATAGGGCTCACAACTCGATGAGGATTTAGTCCACGGTTTCTTGTCTGAAGTAAGAGAGGACTTTTTACCCTTTACTAGTGAGGGTTACATTTCACTTGATGATAGCGATAATTCACCACCAGTATCCAGTAGTCATATTAAGGGACACAGGGGCTTCACAGTCCTTGGTACTAAAGGGTGCAGTGCCTTAGACAGGGAAGACTTCCATAGGAGCAAATTTGCTCCTTACTGGTGTTGGTAATGATGTATTCAGTGTACCTCTCCATCAAGTTAATTTGATGTCAGACTTAGTTACAGGACCAATGATTGTAGGGGTGACCCCCACATTACATGTACACTGTACATGTACCTCAAAGATTAGAAGGTATTACACTTCTTTTAGGCAACGATGTTGCAGGTGAACAAGTTGTAGCTGAGCCATATGTAACTGATAGGCCAAGTAGTGTAGATCACAAAGAAAAACATGAGGAAGAGTTTCCCAATATTTTTCCTTCGTGCATGACTAAGAGAGCCATGGAAAGGAAAGATAAGGCTTCTAGGAAGTTGATAGAATCTTGGCCGATGTAGGTTTAGCTGATTCATTCATGACTAGTTTGTCTGATTATCTTCATTGTGAGGCAGAGCCCTCTCTTGCTTCTCAGCTATAGCCCTCACTGACACAGTTTGATGTTACAAGTGATCCCTTGCTAAATAGGGAGGATGTAATTCTAGAACAAGGTAGGGACCCTGAGTTAATTCGCATAAGTAAAAAGACACTTAGTGAAGAGGAATCACATAAGGTACCAGAGTGTTATTTCATCAAAGATGATTTACTTATGTGTAAATGGCATCCATCAGATGTCCCGGCTAATCATGACTGGGAGATTATACATCATGTGGTGGTGCCAAAACCATATCGCATGTATGAGTGTAGCTCATGATGCACCCTTGGCAGGACATTTAGGTGTAGGTAAAACCTGTGACCGTATACTTAAGCACTTTTGCTGGCCGAACCTCAGGCAGTCTGTACCTGAACTGTTCAGTAAAGTGATCGTAGATTGTGTAGGACCACTACCGAAAACAAAATCAGGTCACAAATATATACTTACCATCATGTGTTCTTGTACCAGATATGCTGAGGCAATTCCGTTGTGTTCCATAAAATCAAGACCTGTAGCAGAGGCTCTCATACTGTTTTTCACACATTTTGGTTTCTCAAAAATCGTTCAAAGTGATCAGGGCACCAACTTTACCTTGAAAGTGTTTCATGAACAACTTGGTGCATACCATCCTCAGAGCCAAGTGCTCTTAAACGATTTCACCAAACCTTGAAATCAATGATTAGAACGTATTATTTGAGCACACAAAGGATTGGGATGAGGGACTCCCTCTGTTGTTTTTTGGCATTCATGAAGTAGTGAATGAATACCGGGGTTACAGTCCATTTGAACTGGTGTTTGTGTGAGAGGACCTCTAGCTCTGACTAAGGAGAAGTTCTTAGATAATGAGACCAAGGATCGTGTCCTGACTTGTGTCCTGCGCCTGAAAGAGCACCTAAGAACAACTTGTGAATTTGCTAACACTAACCTAAAAAATGTTCAAGATGACATGAAGTGTTGGTATGATCAAAAAGCTAGGGAACGTAGTTTCAATGTGGGTGATCAAGGTCTTGTTTTTTACCAGTTGTAGGTCAACCACTTCAAGCAAGATAGTGGGCCATATGTTTTAGATCATAAAGTAAATGACCTGGATTATGTGGTTTGCACTCCAGACAGATGTACATGTAAGGCTACATAACTCTGCCATGTTAACATGCTCAAACCATATAACATAAGGAATATGGATGTAGAAGTTAAAAAGGAAAACCGTGTAGCTTCTGTATGATCAAAAATCTGTTGACGATGGTGTTAAAGAAAACACACCAGGATCTAATCTCAGGTTGAATAATTCACAGATTATAAGTAACCTCCCTGATAAGTTAGACCATTTGACTGAGCAACAGCAGTCCGAGATGTCAAATTTGATGACAGAATATAGTCATTTATTTCCTGATGTACCTGAAAAAACGGAAGTAGCATATCATAATGTTCATGTAGATGTTGGAGACGCACAACCGATAAAGCAATACCCTTACAGGTGTGGCCCACTTAACAGGCTCAGTTCATAGAAGCGATTAAGTACATGAAAGTGAATGATATCATTGAAGATAGTAGTAGCTCATGGAGATCACTTTGCATATATCTTTCAACACGTAACAATATGCACTTTACAAACTTGAGAAAGAATGAATTACATCCACCGCTGTGAAAAAATTTGGAAAGAATTCCATACACATGTACAGTATGGACGCCACAAATTTTCCATACAGTGTCAGTGACCTGTTAGCCACCTGAAAGCAATTAAATGTCCGAAGAAGTCAAATTTCTCCCCCACGTGGAGTGGGTCGAGTTTCGAAATGATACTTACCCCTGCCCAGCCTACATATGCAAATTTCCCATGTGCCTACTATAATTCACTGAAAAGACTTGATTATGCATACTGCCCCTTGACCCTCCACAATGCACTGCAGTCCTGCCACCATGTTTGTCTTTCTTTTTGAAGCAGTGAAAGCCACTGGAACCAAAGTGGGGAAGGGTGGGCGGAAGTGGCTAGGCAGTGGTAAGTATCACTAGGAGACCCGACCCACACTAATGTGGGGGAGGAGTCTCCTGCATTCACATACCCCTGCCCAGCCTACAAATGCAGATTGGTACCAAACCCTGGAGGTGGGTCGGCAATGGGAGTGTAATAAAGAGAAGAAACATTAAGTTGGTGTCCCAACAGCAGGCACTCACCATGAAAAATTCCTAAGCCGAACTATCCAACAACCAGTCCAGAACAGCACTGGACACTGACGAGACCGCCAAGCACAGGGTCACTCTGCCACGGGCTATTTCGTTCTGCAGAACATCAAGGAGATTTTCAACAAACCGCCTGGCAGATTTCGGCGAGAGGAACTCCTCTGAAGTACGACCAGGATGCAGAGGCGGCCTGAACATTGTGGGCCCTGACGTGAGTCCAGGTCATCTCATCATGCTGTACCAGCCAGTCTCAGTTAATAGCGAAGATGATGGCCGAAATCGTCCATTGCACAATGGTGTCATTTGATGCAGGATGGGAAGGTTTTGTCATGGTGACGAAAAGCTGGGAATCAGACTCACGGTGATGCTTGGTCCTGGCAAGGTACCACTTGAGAGCCCAGACAGGACACCATCTCTTGTCAGCGTCTTCTCCTGAAAGTGATGTTATATTAGGGAAGAATACATTTATGTCTGGAGGCTGGAAGGTAGGCTTCTGGTTTTTAGTCAGGAACCCGACGGTTGGGATGAGATGGACCCTGTGCGGCTCCCAGCGGATGTGACACTCGGCAATTGACAGGGCATGTAGCTCGCTACCTCATCTCAATGTAACGACCGCAAGAAGGAACACCACCAACTTGATGCTGAAATGAAGGTCAGACGCATCAGCTAGTGATTCAAAGGGGGCTAGCAAAAATGCAAAGAACGCTTCCCAGGTCCCAGGATAAGACGAGGCGTTTGATGTGAGGACGCTCAACGAACATCCCTCAAAGGAGATGATGGACAGCAGCATTGTTGGAGACAGTCAAGCCATCGCTGAACCCTGAGTGGACAGCCGCCAAGGCCGCCAAGGCCGCCAAGGCCGACAAGCCGTTGGGGATGGTAGCAACCTGGAGGCCAGAGTGGAACAGATACATACAAGTCTGTGATGGAACTCATAGGAGCTTCAGCTGGAGAAACATCTTAGTCGTTGTACCATCCAGTAAAACGCTGTAGTCTCCTGTTGAAAATCTTGCTGGTGGACAGCTGTTGACCCCGGGCAACCATAGATGCAGCATCTGCAAGAAAGGCCTGATGCCCTAAGGATCGTTGGACAACGTCCAGCAAGTCAAGTGAAGACTCTCCAGTGACTAGGTGGAGGATCCTTGATTTAGCCTGGCACAGGATGTCCTGTCTGACTGGAATTGTGCCAGGAGTCTTGTCAGTCTTGGAAACCACAGTTAGTGAGGCCAGAACGGGGTGACGAGGAGGATCCAACATAGCTCCCATTCTATCTTGGAGAGGACCCTGGGAATGAGAGAGATTGGAGGGAAGGCATGCAAGAAGGCCCAACCAGTCGATGTACAGGGCGTCTGTCACCCATGCCCACGGGTGAGGGAACCTGGAGCAGAATATCAGAAGGTGGGCATTGTCAGCGGATGCGAAGAGGTCGATATGAGGATGCTCTACCTCTGTGAAAATCTGGCCGACAACATTCGGATGAAGAGTTCACTCTGTCGGTTGGACAGCACCCTGAGAGAGTGTGTCTGCTATGCGGTTGCTGGTTCCCACTATGGGGACAGCTTGAAGGCTGATCCCCCGATCACTCGTCCACATGAAGAGCTGCCATGAAAGGGTGCAGGAGTCGAGGGGGGGGAATGCCACCCTAACAATTGATGTATGCCGTTGTCGTTAAGGTGTTGCTCTGGACTTGGACGGAACGACCTACTAAGTGCTGCAGGAAGTGATGGAGAGCATTGAACACCACTTTGAGTTCTAACACGTTGATATGTTTGCCTCGAGAGGCAGTGTCCCAAACCCCAGAGGCGTGGAGTAAAGGAAGACAGGCTCCCCATCAAAATAGCGATTTGTCCATCGTCATGGTCACATGTGGATTTGGAAAGACGAAATGAATGCCAGCCGACAGGTGCTCAGTGACGGTCCACCACCGAAGGTGATTGCCGACGTCCAATGGAAGAGGGACCGGGATAGCAATTGGTTCGCTCTTGGGATGGGACTGAGATAGGAGATACAGTTGAAGTGGTTTCATCCGCAGTACCAGAGAACGAGGTCGACCAAGCTGGCCATTAAGCCAAGGAGACGGAGCCAGGCTAAGGCTGTAGGATCCTCAGAGGACAGAAACTGGAGGGTGCACTGATGCAGGTTGAGGATGCACTCTGCCTTTGCAGAGATTAAGAACCACTCCAATGTAGGTTGGCCTCTGTGATGGGTTGAGGACCGACTTGTGTTAGTTGATGAGAAACCCCAGGCATATCGTGGTGTCAAGGGTGAGAGAAGTACAGACCTTGGCCTCATCGGAGAAACCATCGGTGCAACCGGGCAACTGTGCGCTGCACCACAGTGCATACATGTACTGCATGGCTGTCAGAGCCTCACAAGATGCTCGTTCGGTTGGCGCAGCCGATGCATTACCAACCAGTTCTGTGTGCATGCTGCATCATGTCCCTGTAGTGCCGAGTCAAATTGAATAATTCACCATTCACATATATTCGACCTTCAATTCAATCAAATATTCAGATTTTTGGTAGCACCGGCAAACCACTAACAAAATCAGTTGCAATAATGCAC
Source organism: Acanthaster planci (assembly GCF_001949145.1). The sequence continues at coordinate 2,827 of NW_019091772.1, read as the reverse complement.
TCAATTGTATATTACAATCACAGCAGCTTCTCACTTCTAGGAGTATCTTCAGCCATGATTAAGCAAGGTTGAAGAGAAGAACAATACTTCTTGCCCTACGGAAAGTTTCCATTCCTTTCAAAATGTTTAATAAATTTACTTCTTGAATTTTAGGACATATTATTCTGTTGCTTTCATTTCAATCTGCTTGTAAAAAGCCTCCACTGTGAGATTTTTCTCATTAAAACAAAAAGTTCTTCCTTTTACTAATTTTGCATTCAAATATTCAAATTCAGAAAATCGTATTGGAATATTCGATATTCAATCAAATAATCGGACATTCAGCACAGCCCAAGGTCCATGTGTATGTAAGCCCAGTAAGTCCAGTTACAATGAAACACAGCATGTACAATTTTGCCGAAACACTAAATCCTTGCACTCCTTGTGCACACCTTGCATAGTCGAGTTGTCTTAACAGACACTATTGTAGTCAAATTATCCCACCAGTCAGGTAGTCTAACTTGTCAATTTGTCTTGAATCAAGTTGGTAAATGGCAAAGTTCCTGACATCCTCAAGGAATTCCTTACACCCCAATCCGATAGATGAATATACGTTTATGTGTAAAAGTGAAATGGGTTTAGGACTGTGTATCTGGGGACCCTATTCCTATAACAGAACAGAGACTTACATTTTAATTTTGGGACCCACCTATGCAGATGATGGTCGCCAAATGTTGAACTAATGCAGGGTTAATTTTGTGGAAAGAGGACCGAGTTTAGATTTTTGAGGGCAAATTCTGGGGTAAAAATTGCCAGTATTAATACACATGAGGAATATTTTTCACATGGCTGATTACTGGTCAAAAGTCAGATTTTGTCAGTTTACAATCATGACAATTTCAAATTCACATAAAAGGGTAAAAATAATAGAGAAAACGTTGCCTTCGGTTGCACTCTTTTGGAGACTGAACTGGTAAAAATGAAGGAGTCCCAATGTACACAATTCCTATTGGTCTCTTCACTACGGCAAACCAAGATTAAGTCAGTGTAAAATTTTGGTAGTATTTCACCTGAGGGCAAAAGCTGTTCGGACAATACCAAAAAGCATCTATGGAAATGTTAAAAAAATTGACTTACCATGCATATTAGACAGATACGGTAACTTGAAGTCTAGCTTGGGAAAAGTGGGGTTGGGTGTCTGGAAAGTGACCTTTAGGCTGTAATTTTTCATGTACACTGTGAACATACATAGTTTGTATGCTCAACAGTATGCTCTGTCTTTCATCAGCAAAGCATACTGTCAAAAACATTAAACAATCTCTGGTTGTTTTCAGAACCACACATACTCAGAAAGAGAACCATGTATCCTTGCATGGTGCTATTGCAAATCTTTAAACTTTTTATAAACATTTAATGACTCTGAGCATTCAGATATATATTATCTTCTGAAAACAAAATATACAGAAGCATTTGTGGGGGTAATTGAGTATCTGATCCCATGGAATGGCAGAGTGTAAAAAGTTTTAAATACTTGAACAAGCTACAAGATTGGAGATGACTACCCCCATTGTTTAGAATAACCTCTCGGCTATCACTAAACATGAACGTCTGATACATGTAATAATGAATAATAGTGATTTTAATATCCATAGTAATGAATATTGATTTTTTTCTAAATACCCATCTTGACCTCATATTGACCCCGGCTTAATTTTCGCTGTGTCCAAATTTCCATACACGGATAATGCCAAAAAGCATGGAAACGTTAAAAAAATTTGACTTCCCTTGCAAACTAGACAGTTACGAATAACTTGAAATCTCGCCTGGGAAAAGTGGGGCTGAGCATTTGAAAAGTGACTTTTAGGCTGTATTAGGACACGCACTTCGTATTGGCAGTCCTTTGTGAGGGGGCAGCCATTTCCATATAAGGGTCACTCCATTAAGTTGGAACAACTACATAAATTGGCAGCTCAAGGAGATCAAGTGACTTTTATGTGGTAAAATGGGGATGAGTGTCAGTATTGTGTATGTTTTTAAAGGAAGACCTAGTGTTGATGTCTCCTGGAGTAAAAAAAAATTGCTTTATTTATTTTTTTACAGAGAATTGTGTTTTCCGCTTTCTACCCCGAAATCTGCAATTTTTGCTGATTTTCCGCAAAGTAGAAAATTCTTGACTTTATCTTAAGATTCGCTTTAAAATCAGAGAAAAGTGTACTTTTTCTTAATGACACGGGCAAATCATTCCAGAGCCGAGGGGCACAGACATTAAACGCTGTATTTCCAGCACTGACTTTCTTTGGACCTAGTGTACCATCACTATCACGCCATTTCATTGGATAAAACATTTCAAAGAGGAATTTCCCATTTTCAACGGAATGATCTTAAGTTTAACCAAATGACAGTGACAGCAAACTGATCATTTTTTTCAGAAGGGGGTTTTGGTGTGTGCTTGTTACAATTGCCATGTACTTGTGCAGTGAGACTTTAAATGTGTGGAATATTGCTCTCTGCTGTAAATTCTCAGTTCAGTTAACAATTTGTCAGCCCAAATGTCTGTGGCGGATGTACACTAATGATTAAATTGAAGTACCCATGAAAATGCAAGCGAGTACGGGGATTTACGGCCGTTTACGTGCGCTTTCGAGGGTCTCGTAACTGCTCGAGAGGTCTCGCAATACCCCGCACTCGCTCGAACTCGCTCGAACTCGCTCGATAACCCTCGTGTGCACACGTAAATAGACCAACCTTCGAACGAGCGTTTGCGAGGGTTCATTGACCCGTGAAACGACGGCTACTTCCCAACTACGAACCATTAATGTGGACGGACTGTTGATCGGTCGAATGGTAA
>NW_019091771.1:35644-51045 GCF_001949145.1 Acanthaster planci | reverse complement strand
ACGGGCCCACGAGTTTGCCCGGCGACACCTGAGGCGGACTCAGAGCCACCAGAAGCAGCAGGATGACCGTCGCGCCAAGGAGGGTGGGTTCGAGCCCGGCCAGGCTGTTTGGCTTTTCACCCCAAAGAAGAAGGTCGGCTGCTCCCCCAAGCTGCAACGGTGGTGGGACGGACCCTTCGCGGTGCTACAACGCCTCAACGACGTGACCTACAAAGTGTAGCGTTGCGCCCGAGCGAAGGCTCAAATCGTGCATCGCAATCGGCTCAAACGCTACCCGGGTGAGGTGCAGCTTGGATGGTGGGAGCGGCGGCGTGTCGAATGGGGAGAATTTAGACACAAGCAGCCAGGGAGGCAGCGCGCTGGCGGAGCCATTGCCGTGTGAGCCGGAGGCGGGGGGAGCACGCGTGACTCGCAAGGGGAGGCGGGTTCGGCACCTGGCGCGATTCTGCTCCACACTAACTCCTGAATCTCCCTCTGTTTCTCTCCCCAAGATGGACCGGTTGGCCTGCCCCCACTGTCGACGGGAATTCCGTCAGCGGACCAATTTGCGGCGACACCTGAGGACGGCTTGTCCAGAGCTGTTTGCCGCCCGGCCCTATACCTGTGAGCGGGGGTGTGGCCGATGCTTCTTCCGCTCAGACATGCGGGATCGGCAAGACCAACACTGCGACCATGTCCTCGTCGGCCAGATCCGGGCGGAGGATCCTGACGTCCCGGAGGTCTACGCCAGTGGCGGGGAGTTGGGGGTGACGAGTTCCCCATGGAGCAGTCACTCCCCCCTGCTGGTCCTCCGGAGGGAGCCACTCGGACCCGCCCCTGGTTGGCTGCCGCGGGTGAGCCCTCGGTGCCGAAGGTGGGGGTCGCGGGGCCAGCCAGAACAACGAGACCAGTCGGACTCGCCTTCCAGTGCGGCCCCGGGCCCTCGGGCCCCTCGGTGGCCACTGCGGCCGGAGCCGCCCCCCTGCGTCGCTCAGTAGGGACGGGGACGCAGACCGAGGTAGAACCCCCAGTCCCAGTTTGGAGTGGGGGCCGTCGGAGTCTGCCCCCCGGCTCGTGGGTGACGTATGCGGGAGGGGTCCGCCTGCAACTGGGGGTGCGAGCCACCCTACAAGAGGAGCGGGCCACCAGAGATGCAGACACCACGATGGATCCACCCCTCCACCACAGCCAGTGGCGGTCGGAGGTCCAACGGGAGCCCCCTGCACCACCCACCGGAGTCCGTCCCCCAGGAGCAACGAAGAAACATCAGGGGGCACCATGGCGACCGGAGTCTCCTCCACACTGGACCCCTGGATCCTCCCCATGGTAGCGGAGAAGACCCTTGGAACCCACCAGACTGTACTCGTTGTTTGGTTTCACTCTTTGTAAGCTGCGCAGGGGCGACCGGGATGGCCTCGGGCTGGCCCGCCGGGTTGCGCCGCCTCGTTCGGGGACGAACAAAAGTCCTCGGAGGGGGTGGTGTAGCGCCGGCAGGTCCGGCCGGTGGGGGCGCCAGCTCGGACCCGCATGGAGTTGGCTGACTGCCCGCGCTGGTTGCGAATGGCCCGCGGTTTTCCCGCCTCGCGCCTGCGCAGTCCCTGCTGTCAGGCGCCATGTTGTGAAGAGCTTGTCGGAAGAGTACATTGTGGTGCTGTCAGATTGCGACAGAATAAAGGAGAGATTTTTGTGAGTTGCACCTGAGTGTCGTTCTTACAGCGTCGAACCCTGTGCAGTGGGACACGCTACAAAATCTTTGGCAAGTGTTGATCCAATTCGATCAAGCAAATTTATGACATGGCCTGCCTGATCGGCCAAACTAAAAAAAAAAAAAGTACGTATCTTTTTGAGTAAAATACAGCAGGCTGGCCTACATATAGGCTGCAACTCATTTCTGTGATCGACCAGCGATGATCAAGAAAGAACTTTTTTTGTTTTTATAGATGACTACACGATGAAGATGCACATTGTGTACATGTACATGCACGCAGACCCATGCATTAATACGCATAAAACCGACACCGTGCAAAGCGCTGTGGATTTGTTGATTTTCAGATTTTTTTGCATAGGCTAGTGGCATCGCTGAAGAAGAACCCCGGATTGAGGGCCATAGCAAAGCTGATGCTTAACAGGTAAGCAATACACAATTTCCGTATGAAACTGTTCTTCAGCATTGATTTATAAATATGCAAGAAGCTACGTCACAACCAAAGATTGTATAGCGCCGCTCCGCGGCGCAAGATGGGCAACTCTCCACTGAAACGCGTAATCGCCATGGGCGCCATTTTGGTGTGATATTGCGCCACAGTATATGCGCGTTTCTGGGCGGCGCTCTGTGTATGCATGGATCGCGAAGCACAATGTCGTCAACGTGTGCAGCCATCAACCATTTTTCTCCTCCAGGTCTATGCATCAACAGCAAAAGCAGGTTCAAGAAAAGCTCGGAACTATCATTCTCATATTTTCCCAAGAACAAAGAAAGGCAAGAAGTAATTTAAATAGTGCAAAGTGAAATTTACCAAAAAATAGGCATACAATAGCGGCAAAAATCAACACATAGCTCAAGCTAGATTGAGCCCCTAAATTAATGACGTTCATATTTGTAATGAGCCTCTGACCCGTGAATGCATGTACATTGTAATTAGCTTAACATTCTACTAAACACCTAGGCATACACTACAAATATCTACTGGCATATTGGACAAAGGATGAAAACCACACCACCTTCTTTAGGAGTTTTATCAAGCTTTCTTTATTTCACAGACAGTATGGACAGTTAAAACAACAAAAGCGCAGAAACTGCGCTTGAATTTTACTATGTGCTTACATTTTATTTGATGTTTCCATTTCATTACAGATGCCAATTCTAAGTTCAAAACACCCACAGGAAGGATCTTCTGAAGAGAGCCCAATGGTGTCTCTACACAAACTTCTGCCTGTGTTCCAATTATTTTGAACCCAGTCAGTTTACCAATCACCTCCAAACAAGCTGAAATGGAATGAAGTGCCCACAATGTTTGAGGTCCCAAACCCACCAAAACTTGTGACACCTCAACGATAAAAATGAGGATGCTAAAGGAAGCTTGAGCCAGATAGGACATAAAAAAGTCCACTAAAACTGGCCAAAAGAAAATAAATATATACAGATATACGTACATGTATCATTATATATGTGTATATACAATTAAAATTGCCTATCAATCTTTGTCTGTACATTCAAGTTCATCAGTGACTTTGTCATCACACGGACCCATTACACATTACACGTGCCCATTGGCTGAACGCTGAATTTGAGTTAAAGTTAATGGGCAATATGGGGGTTCAGCCAATGGATGCTTGATTTATATATGCATATATGTATTCTTTGACTAAAAAATGTTGCACACGATCATAGTAGATGGTCCCTTAACTGAAGATGGCATTCATCATAGGAAAACCGAAAAAGCTCTGCTCAAGGAAAGAGTCAAAACATCTCGACTGAGAGAGAAAGTGCAACGGCTTCAGAACATCCTCTCACGTATTACCACTCCAGCTGAAATCAGGAGCAACCTCATCAAAGGTGCTCCTCGGTACATGGATGAACCAGCTGTTTTTCTTTGCTTCTCAAATTGACAAATACGCAACTCATCAAGGTGTGTAAATGTTAGAGGTAGAAGATGGTGTTATGCAAAGTAATTTTCTTGTCTCTTGATTCTGAAATTGATTGTATGCGACAAAGGATGCAGTAATGTGAAACTGTACAATACACTTGCAATTTCAGAGGAAAACCATACTTTTTGCTTGATGAAAAAAAGGTCTTTTGTAGTTTTATCAGCCTCATTTCCTTAACTAAGAATACAAGATCAAACTTACATAACTACCTTCTTAGATACATGTCTAAGGATTCAGAGGGGGCCACTGGACATGTAAAATGGTCCTACATTTGATTTTTTGGGGAGTGTGATTCACAAATGCCCATTCGTATGGCATCTAAACTTTCACGAGGTCCCTTTGACAACTTCTCAAAAATTGAGAGTGAATAAGGCAGCACAGGTCTTGTGTCATACCGTTGCAGCAGGCATCTACACTTGTACTTCTCATGGGAAGCTCCCTGCTGAAGCTGCCTACACTTTAGAGTTCGAAAAAATCATTCGATAACTTGTTTGATGCATTTAACAGCAGGACCTGAGATAAGAAGCAGGTTTTGAAGAGACCTATGTCAGACGGAACAAACCATACATCGTTTTTAAGTACTTGTACACCATGGCTTTAAAGTTTGGAAATTGTTGGATTGAAAAATGGTCTGTGTATTAAAGGTATGGATTTTGAATATTTCTTCCCTTCTCCAGCTTTGAAATGACATGAAAACACGTGATAGTGTGAAATTTCTTTAACAGGTAGATTCAACCACGATGTAGTTGAAAATCTTTTTTCAACAATAAAGCGGAAGTGTGGGTTTTGTGACAACCCAACTACATCCCAGGTTAGGTTTGGTGTGTAGCAGGCTCTGATAGATTCATGCTAACATTGAGCTCTCTTTCACAGAGAATAGGGCCCCAACAACACCTGTTACCCACCCTGTTCTTGATACCATCCATAGCTGGTTACCAGTGATGTAAAAGCCTGAGGAGTCATGTTGTTCCTTTTCAGTATGACCAGTGCAGATTGGCTTTGTTGTCACCCGAAGCAATTTTACATAATCCATCCCTCCTGTTTATACACAACAAAGCATGGGATACTACAAAATAAGATTCTGGGTCACTTATGGTGCTGTCACATTCCTTTGTTGACTTCTGTAATCTCTGTGAACAGGTATTCAGAACAGAAACAGATCTTCCACAGAATAACCAGTGCAATTTGTAATGAAAGGTGCCGTGGGGTATCTGCCCTCTGGCGTACGAGAAACATGTATGTAGGGCCTAGGCTACAACTTGTGTTTAAGATTGCTGCATGATCCGACAGCCGCAACCCAGAGAATGTAACCACACAGAACACACCAAAATTCTCCGATTTCATCTCCAACGGTTTTAAGTTGTGATGTTACACATTTGTATTTATGATAAATATAAGTTCCAATCTTAATTGGGGGTAAATATTCACCTTATTGCCCCTTTTTCGTGGATAGAGCCTCCCGCCGCCATATGTCGCGTGTACAAACAGCTCGCAATTTGCACACCAAAATGGCAGATCGTGACTCCATAAAATTAACACATGCGGGATGGTCAGTTCCCCATCTTGCGCCCCTGCACGGCGCTATGCAATCTTTGGTCACAACTGCATCATCTTGGTCTTGCTGGAAAATGTATACAGCGTTTTGGTTAGGGCTGCAGACAGATTTCTTGTTAGCTGGTTCGGCAGTTCAGCCGAACCANCCTTACTGCCCCGTTTTCTTGGATAGAGCTTCCCGCCGCCATATGTCACGTGTACAAACAGCTCGCCATTTGCACACCAAAATGGCAGATCGTGACCTCCATGAAATTAACACATGCGGGATGGTCAGTTCCCCATCTTGCGCCGCTGGGCAGCGCTATATAATCTTTGATGACGACTAGGCATGCGCGCGCCTTTTATAGCTTTCGCACTGCTATGACCACAAAACGCACAAGGCGGAGCCTATGCGCCGCGCTTGCTTAACACACAACTACGCGCCCCCTATCTGCCTCTGTTACTGGGCAGAGCGCCATCTATAACTTTGCACCGTGCCTAGTGACTAGCGCCCTCTTTCACGTCACAGCAATGATATCCAATAAGGTGAATATTACTTAAGTTGTTTTGGTAAAAATCGGGGGAAAGAGTTCTATACATGAAGTTCATTTCACATGTACACCCCGTGTACAAACCCTCTGAGACTGGTCCGAAATATAACATTTTCATTGAAAAAGTTTATACAGTTGACTCTCATTATAAAGAATACTGTCATAACAAAGTGCTGTTATAAAGAACAGATTTCAGGAATCCCAATTTCTTAAATTGTTATGTGTTTCGTTGTTTTTAAACTCCTTTTATAATTAAGTCGTGGTTATTACAAAGTAATTTGTCTAGTCCCTACAACTTTGTTTCAAAGAGAATCGACCGTACTCTGTCATTGCTAAAATGGACTTTCCTGACCTGTGATTTCTGGGAACTAACTGATCCCTCCGCCCCATTTAATGTTGCATTGAAGGCTGGTGCACGGCCAGGGTGAACCTTGCAACATAGGAATGGAGGGGGGGGTGGGGGTGGTCGAAGGGGGGAGGGCACAATCTAAACTACCCGAGTCAATGAAAAATTCTGAAACAACTTATGTTGTAATAATACTTGATTTTTTGTAAAAGAATTTTCTATTGATTCGCGTTGAGTTTGTTTGTTTAAAAAAACCGGGCGGCCAAAAGGGCCAAAATCGGCCAGAAGGGTCAAAATTAATTTTACAAAAAATAAAGTATTATACATCCAAACCAAATTGGTTTCAGAATTTTCCCAAATGATTTGCGTTTAGCTTCGTTGTGAAAAAGTGAAGTAAACTGCTGGCGACCTTTGGTTCGGACATTATTTTTCTTTTTTTTTCAATTATTTCATATTTTTATTTACTGTTTTTATTTTGGGAACTTTTTGGGGTATATTGTTTTCAGATGTTAGTTCTTTATTTTTCAAATTATTTCTGTTATAAATGTTTTAGAGTTTGTTTTACCATTTACATTTTGATATGAAAATGTTGTTCGCCCGTGATTATTTATTTTTGGTGAGATTAATTTTTGTGTCATTTAACTTTAAATTTTGTTTAATTAAATATTTCAATAAGTTGTTTCTCAAATGGTTTTGGTGGTTGCTTTGTGTTTTATTTAGATTTTTGAATAAGAAGATTCTGTTTGCTCGTAATTGTTTATTTTTGGTAAAATTAATTTTGACCCTTTCGGCCGCCCATAGAGAGCATGGCGCTAGATTAAAGGTCAAATAATGTTTTCTGGTCATGTATGAATGTATTTATGTATCACATATTACATACCAACAGTTTCGCCACCTCTTTAAAATATCAGTTCGTTTTCAGTGTGAATCTAGGAAGCTACTACATTTGCTTTCCGTGGTACAAAACAGTACAATATACCACACGAGTTAAGTCGCCACCGTGAGTTAAGTAAGTCGCGGCTGCGAGTTATATTACTGGCAACAACGAAAGAGAAACGCACCGCCGTGAAAGAGAAACGCATCGTGGCCCTAACGGGTTTCCGTACAATTTAACTGTCCTGTATCTATTGATATCCACTATGAAGACTGGATAGGAAATCGCACATTGTTTAGCGCAAAAATGTGCGGCCAAACGATGGAGGCACGCGTTTCAGGAGGGTAATGTGATTCTGTATGCTGCACATTTCTGGTTATGTTGATTATGGACATTTTTTTCTCATTGGACGGCAATTATGCCCCATCAGTCTCCCTTTCAAAACGAGTAAATGATAAACAGAAAATGTAAGAATTAACTGACCATGTTCGTATTTAATAACCCACTCAAAATCGATATTAACCTGTTTTTGTATGTTTGTGTTTTATAAATCAGTTTTCATACCTGTTGTGTACGGTCTAATTGGGGCAATATCTACAAGTTGCTTCGATTCAATCGTGATTTGTTCACTGTGTAAAATGTTGAGATTTCCAAGACCCAGCAAATATAATGTTTAAAACTGTCCACTTGCTTTCTGTCTGATTGCAATGAGGCAAAAACTGAAAACCTCTGAAATAAAATGAAATAATTTTCACTAACTTTTTTAAATCTTAATTTTAATTTGACATACTCACAGGAAAAATTGTACAGAAATTCATTCATATATTGAATACATTTATTGAAAACCGACATGTGGCATACAGAAGTGTGAGAATTTTTTCGGTGAATACATTATGAGTGCAGATGTAACTGAACGGCCAAACTAAGTTACTGCCACTTTCACCACAGACACTCATAAACCAGATAGATAAAACGTGAGTTCACAACTTGACTAAAGATTGACATTCATATTACCTTTTTTTAGAAGTAGAAAAGTCAGTGTTTGCTGAGAAGGAATATTTCTATTATTTAGACAAAGACTCTTTCATTGCGTTCACTGTTAATTTTCCTGTTTGTTATTCCATTCAACAAAAGCTTAAGCTCTCTGCCTATCTTTGTTTCATCGCCTACCATAAAGAGTTCCGACACTCACATTGCATCGTTTGTCACATGATTTCGGTTCAATAAGTCTGCAGATCTGCAGATAGAATAACAAATTTGCAAAGCATTATTAGTAGCAGGGCAACTATAAAACTTTAAGTACACACATAAGGAAATGTAATGGAAATGCTACTGTATTGCTTTAAATATTTTCTTTAGTTTCCTGTGTAACTTATAATTTTATCAATCTTGGTTTGTTGTTCTCAATTGTACTTTAATACAGTTTTACACCTTTGTGGCACAAATTTATACATTTATAATTGGTTAACTGTATGGTATTTTACGGAATCATACAGCCTGCTGATTAAATCTGCAAAGCGCATTGAGTTTTTTTTCTGCTTTTGCATTTATTAATGTTGATCATTTTATTACTATTATCATCTATACTGGGTATACATGAGGATAAACACACCACCATACACGAATCCTTACAGCAAGACTTTTTAAATGAAATTCCCCTACATTCAAAATGATTAGTGACAGATTCAGCATTAAAAATATATTTAAAAAAGATTAATACAAAAATTTGAGAGGGTGTAAGCCACGTGTGCCCCTCTGCATCCACTACCAATTCTGCACGGGTTCAGGCCACCAACAAATTTTTATTGAAAAAATAGCTACCTGTTCCCGGTCTGTTCGCTGTCGCGTTCAAATGTCAGGGATTTGCTGTGCCATATAGGGTGCTATAATCAAGAGGATACTTCAAAAGATCTGCATTTCTATCAGATTCCTGCCAATCTGAAATAAAGAGCGAAATGGGTTCTCTGGATGGCAATTCGCCGCGATACCTGGACTCCAAACTCGCACACACGACTCTGCAGTATTCACTTCAATGTGCGTAGGCCATGTCGGACTAACATTAATACAGTTCCCTGACGTGGCGCACTGTGGACTTTCTATTGCCTTTCGTCTCACAGTAGTGCCAAGCCTTTGAAATGTATCATACCCTGTGAATAGAATCCAAGTTATAAGCAGTGTCGGAAAATGCGATTTTTTTCATGGGCTTCGTCATTTTCGTCAAGAACTTCGATTCAAAATGCTTGTTACTATGGAACTTTACAGCAATATGGCGACGAGTCGAAAGTCGGGTGACAACGTGACTTCGGTGAATAACTTCTGTAGGGAAGTAAGAGCTGCTTTTGAATGCAACGCCATAAAATGTTTAATGCAGTACACAGCACAAGTATGAAAAAAATTGTAAACTAAAAGTATAGAGATGTCACCAAGCCGAGGTGAAATCTCAAACATCTGTCCTATTAAAAAGTATTGTCTTACTTTAGGTATGCAAGTATATTCTAACATTAGCTGAACTAGACTATGGTAATTCCAGAATTCCTACTATTGGGCATAGATAACAAATATATCGCCGCCAATTAAAACTTTGCAGAAATTAATTATACCTAGATATACTGATAATAAATGCCCCGTGTGGATTGTTCGAAAGCAAGTAAATGTACCTTCACTTATACACAACTACATATAATAACTAAATTGGTAGAGATATTGCGACTAGGCTCAAGCCTGTGCATGAAACATCTGTCTCTACGAGCCTTGAGCCGGACCAAGAGGGGGCTCAATGTTCTTAGCAACGGAAGCTCCTTTGGTAGGAACTAAACTTCGCTGGTACACGAACGATTGAGAAAAACACTTGTTACGGTCATATCACTTCTAGCAAAACGTACACCTCTGACCAAAATGGCTCTTTTCAACCAGTGAGGGGGTGCTTCTGTTCAAGACGGATAACAAACCCAGCTAAACTGAAAATTTAAAAGATACTGACCATCCCCCTTGGATGCCCAGTTTTCTGTGTATTTTAGTTCAGTTTAGTTTATTAGATCCGCGATATCTGGCAACCTAACGGCTGAACTATACATCATAACAAAAATTGTACACCTGTCCAATAGAATACTTTTATATAAGAATAATTACATTCATTTTATCATTTAAATCACAAATGATACTTACATACACCACATATACAACACATCAGAAACTAAATAATTGGCACAGTAAAACCACTCCAGGATATATGAATTCCAAATGATGTAGAAAGGAATGGAATTACTTTTAAATCGATTTGTTTTGACCGAACAGTTGTAATACTTCTATTATTTCGTAAATTTCTACCACGACATTCAAACCTAGAAGGATTAAATAATGATTTGGTTCGAGGATTAACCTGGATTTTTTTGGCAAAGTTACGGCCGGGATCTCCCTTCCATTAGCTAATGTGTCTAAACAAAAGGTTGCACAGGCCTCTTCACATTGCAAATAATTTTAGCCGAAATTTGTTTCAAATTAAAGACACATATTCAGAACTGATGATAATAACATAACTATGAGGAATATCGCACTCAGCTCAGGATGGAAGTACAGCCAACGTGGCGCGGTCAGTGTCGTTAGTGCATGTATGCTAGTCCAGTGGGGACTACCCGAAAGGTGACACACGAAAATAAATTAAGTAATTTTTCAAAATACAGAAATTTACTCTGTGTTTACTTTTTTGCGTGAATATTTGGACCAAAAATCCTTTTGTGTGCGAGCACACCCACTGTACCGAGCGTTTGTGTGAACACGTCATGTTCGTTATAGCAGCGTTCCACTAGGCCTATAGCTGTAAAATACAATATGTACAAAAACAGTTCACAAGATCTACTTTATAAAAATACAAAATCCCTCGTCATGCATGAATTGTATTTTGTGTAGATATTCCTATTTTAAAGTTGAATAAACTCAGAAGCATACATTTAATGCATGGGTTGTCTGTATCTAAACCTTGAGTGAACCCATATTTAATCCATCATCGGATGCTAAAGTTGTCAGTAATAAAGTTTACCGATGGACGATTGGATTGTAAACGATATGTCCCACCATACTTTCTTCATCCTGTGTAACACAAGAAAATAAGAAAAAGAAATCTCTTTAAGTTTCTTGAGATGATTGGATAACATTTTATTTTCCTTGTTGCTCAACAAGATATCTTTACTCACCCTTTGGTTATCATAGTAATAATCCTCGTCTCCAGTGACTACAAAAGGTCTAACGAAATCGTGTCGGCCCTGCAAACCCTGTAATTGAAAGAGGAAAAGTTTCCTTCTCATTTTATGATGAAAACATCTTTCTATCAATTATCTGCCGTTGTCCAGTCTGTTCTGGTCTGCCCAGAATAGAAAGCAGCATAATCTATCCCTACGAATCAAGTATTACTGTAATATTACCTGCTGTAAGTAAGGTGAGTGACTCATGACGTTCTTTAGACGCTTCATTCTGATCTCTTCATCCCCGAAGTTAGACATCTCGTACCCACCATCGTGATAGTAAATATCATCATTGTATTCAGACAAGCCATAATTGATTCTTGGAATGCCAGACTTTCTCCAGCTTTGTGTGGAGTAGTGACGACCTGCTTCATAACGATGTCGTGTTACCAAACAGAAACACAGAAGCAGGCCTCCTACTGCAAGCAGTAAGAAAATACAGGCTACAATGATGAGAATGATTTCTAAGGTCGACAGATTATCTGTAATAAAAAGAAGATGGAAGAAAGTAAAATTTAGTGAATGGCATTTAAGTATGACCAGGTATATTACTACCATTGCCTGGTCATCAACATTTAACTGACGTTTGACAAGGTATCATTTTCAATCATGTACACATTATCGTTAATGCAATCTAAAATTTCCTTACCAGTTGCTGGTGGTTTTGTTGCTGTTTCTGTTGTCTCTGATGGAACATCAGTGGGTAGTGAAATTACTTGGTCACAACGTTCACCCGTGAAGGATGTCCCACAGCTTTCAGAAAAAAAAACATGCTATAGCTCAGTCAAACAAACAGTAATTTTTTGTAGCAGGTTGGCATTTTCAGGATGTATGATACAGCCGTGACTCCAATTATTACTTGAAAGCAGCTGGCAGGAGGAAGGGAAATGCAATATTGAGGGTGGTTGAGGCTTAGAACACCTAAATGCCAACTTTGTCGAAGTAGGGTTGCAGGTTATTGAATCTTTTGGATTTTGTAGTCTTTCTTTATTTTAAAACAGTTTCTATTACCTGCAGGTATAGTTGAACATACCCGGGTAGTATCCAGACCTAATGCATGATGTTGCACCAATCCCGCAATAGTCTGGTGGACAATTTTGAGTTGTACTTATGCCTTGAAATGAAATATGAATAAAACTTTATTTCTTCTTTTAGAATTATAATCTTCTGAAATGACCCATTTACAATTAACAAAGAATCTGATAACACTGTCAGAAGATTTTTTTATGTGCTTGGCCTGTCTTTATCATGCATTTAAGACAGGTTCAGGAGAATGGATGTGACTAATGCCCGAGCCACGGTGAGAGCAATATCAGCTGTCCCCTGAGCCGGTCTTAAACGTTAGACGTTAGCTCAAGACCTACATAATTATATGCCTCTTAAGCGGAATTAAAAGAAGTCTCTACATATGATGGATTTCCTGCGATTTTGTTCTGGGAATTTACTTTCATTTTCCGGAACATCACTGTCCATTTTATGGAATATTCCTTGTGCAAATTGTCCACTTCGCACGTGCTTGGCAAGCCACATGCACTTGACCGATCATAATCGATAAAATACTGTCTTGTAACGTGGTACCAGCGCGTGATTCACGCAGCGGGCATTATCACTTCTTAGCAGGCATTATCAAATGTTAATACACAGTCAGGATATAAGTTGTTGCATAGGCAGACTGTCCAATGTATTTATGAATGTTGCTAAGTCCAAACAAATGGCTCCGTTTCTGTAGTGAAATAAGCAGTTTGTTATCAGAAATTGGACATTTAGAAATCTAACAGAATTCAATGAATTTGGTTAATGACAAATCAGTTGAAGCGTTGCTTATAAAGTTGATTGATAGCAGTCTTCCATCAGTTAATTGGTGTTTGGGCGTGGAACACTATGAGAAATTATTGCTATGAGACTTACTAGAGACTTCTATTGCTGAAGGACTGAGGCGAACTGTCACAGTTCCATCAGTTAGTTGGTCAGTAGTTAAAACTCTCCTCACGTCACTTTGTGGAGGAGAATCTGGGTATAGCAACACCATAGAAACAACTAGACTGCCATTTTGAATGCGGAAGCCATTTACAGATAGCACATCACTAGTGGATGGGTCTTCCCTCAGTCGCATCAAGACCTGCACGAAGAAAATAGGAATCTGAAGTAGCCATCAAAGTAGTTTTAATTCTACAACTACTAAAACACTTCGGGTAAACAAGCAATCTTAGTAAATCTGATTTATAGCAACACAATGCAAAAATATGAAGGTACGACATAATGATAATGAAGGTCCAAGGCTGTGACATCAGGCCCCACATCATATAGCTGGTTTGGCTTTATAACACTAAACCTATAAATATACTCGGTATTACAAATCTACTTGCCTTGATGATTTGCTAGTACTGTATATCTTTCAAAGGAAAACATTTCTTTTTAAGTATGTTTACTATGGATGTAATCTAAGGCTATAATATCATTTATCAGTGATAAACTGCCAGCTTTAATTAATCATGTTCATGCAAAAATAAAAAAAAAATTAACATGCCCCAAACAATATTTTCTCTCTGTACACAGAAAAACAGAAACTTACCAGCCGTTCAAAGGTGGTCATTTTTGCTCTGAATGCAGAAGCCCATGGATTTGTATACACCAACCTGTACGTCTCATCCAATACTGTAATTTCTATTACTAGCGAATTTTCACGTTGGTCTGGAAGATAAAATCAGAAAACTGAAAAACTGGATGATCTTTTCTTGGGAGAACAAACAGGCACCTTTGTAACCTTCAAACAAAAATCAAATTAAAGGTCTGACTATATTATGAAACCAAATGTCAAAATTTACACTCTAGTCTTTACCTTCACAAGTAGTTGAATTCATGAAAAAGCCATCATGTACACGACACTGGCATGAGAAATTGCTGTTAGCTGGTACACAGTAACGTCCTGTCGAGTCATCTAAGCACTGGTCCCCATTCAAACACACATTCTCATCTGTAGACAAAAAGCAATACTAGTCACCTGAAGCAGAACTGCCAGCAGTCATCTTCTTTCTCCTGTTTTTAATCAAGTCTAAAACATTTTAATTTCACGAACCTTTACACGTGGGCGTAACATCACTTATGCCACATATTACTAGGTATGTTGCACAACAAACTTAAAGCAATTTCGCTAAACTTACGCACTGCATAAATGCACAACTTGCCCAAAAATAATGGTTTAACCTACACAATAAAATTTAGTTGGTAAAAGTTGCGCAGAACATAGTAAAAATAAATGATTTGACATACTCATTGTGCTAAGCTAAGGCTCATCAGTGCTAAAGTAACGAGTCTTATTATATGAGACAGGTACAGCTTTGTTTAGAATGTAATGAAAAACTTGTTTGGCTGCGAGAGAACTTCCAGAATTGTCCAGTTTTGGCGAGGAAAAGAAAAACTTGTTCAGAATGGTCGGGGGAGTACTTCAACGACTATTTGATGACTGTGAAGGAACAGCCGCTGTAAAGCCGTTACCATCCCTTCCAAGAAATTTGATAGTGATCGAATATTGTGCATATCGTGCAGCAACTGCATTACGTGTAGCAACTGCAATGTATGCTCATTTGTGGCACAAGGCTTGTTCAAAGTTACACGACGTTTCGTGCAACTGACTGTACAGGATCTCGGCAAGACTTACTCGGCCTGAACATGTGTACACATTTATCAATTCCTGTGACTTCTCAAAGAAGCATTCCATACAACAGTGAATTTGTCATGTACATGTACTAAAAGGAAGCTTTACCTTGACAATACATTCCTGATTGACCCAGCGGGCAAACACACTCACAATACTCCTCATCAAAAATGCCTCCATTTGTGCAGCTGGATTGTGATAGTGGGCAGTCTAAATTGAAGAAGATGAATTAACTTGGAGTTATTTATTTTAAATTGAAATGTTTAGCCTTTAAAGTGCTGGCTCAAAATCATACGAAAACTTCAAAAGGCAAGCTTCGTCTGCCACCGTGTTTGAAGTGGCTGACACAAGGGAACAGGTGCAGTATCAGCACCTAATGAACACTAACAGCTGCTACAACAAAAAATGGTGTGGATCTCGTCATGTTCATTATAGCATCACTGTACTGTAGTCAGACAGAGGCAATGGAGTTGTCAAAATTGAAAAATATAAATATGGATCTTCATCTGGCCGGGCAATACCTGTGCTATTTGGTATTCCTGTGATAGTTGAAGTCCCTCTGGTGGTAGGTGTCTCT
>NW_019091771.1:23879-34791 GCF_001949145.1 Acanthaster planci | reverse complement strand
TTTCTGTGGTTATCATCCCTGTTGTGGTTGTGTACTCTGTGGTTTGCATCCCTGTAGTGGTTGCCATCTCTGTGGTTGTCATCTCCGTAATGGTTGTCCGATCTGTGGTTGTCAGCTCTGTAGTGGTTATCTGCTCTGTGGTTGTCATCCCTGTAGTGGTTGCCATTTCATTGGTTATCATCCCTGTAGTGGTTGTCTCTCCTGTGTTTGTCATCTCTGTAGTGGTTGCCCTCCCTGTAGTGGTTGTTGTTTCCCCAATGGTGGTTGCTGTCTCCGTGCTGGATGGTGTGCCCGTGTTTGTTATCTCTAAAGTGGTTGTCTCCTCTGTGGTGGCTGTTGTCTCCATGTTGGGTGGTGTGCCTGTAGTGGTTGTATCCTCTGTGGTGGCCGTTGTCTCCATGGTTGATGATGTGCCTGTGTTTGTAATATCTGTTGTGGCTGTCTCATCTGTGGTGGCTGTTGTCTCCATGGTGGTTAGTGTGACTGTGTTTATCTCTATAGTGGTTGTTGCCTCCTCTGTGGTGTCTGCTGTCTCCATGGTGGTGGGTGTGCCTATGGTTGTCATCCCTGTTGTGGTTGCTGTCACCTCTGTGGTGGCCCTTGCCTCCACGGTAGATGGTGTGCCTGTCATCCCTACGGTGGTTGTCATCCCTGTGGTGGATTGTGTATCTGTTAGTGGTTGGTGTTGTTATCGAGAAATTTAATTGAACTGCATTCAAACATGCCAGAATGGTTGTTGTAAATGATATCTTAAGAAACATTACCTGAAGTTGTAAAACCTGAATTCAGAAATATGTGAAATTTTACATGTAGATCCCTTCCTGAAAGGGTGGCTGATGTGCATGCCAAGCTAAATGATATACATGGACAAAGAAATGCTTTATTTATTCGTACTGTATATGCAAAACATGATGCACAGGTCGGGAGCCATATGATTCTCTACTAAAGTTAACAATGATTTTTCCTTTCCCAATGGTAGACTCATTCGGAACAAGTTTTAGTTTACCAGTTCTGTGCATTTTGCAATGTCCAGGAGCCAAACAACTACTCCTTGTACATCACATGCGGGATTAAAGCTTAGTTTTGCAAATCCCAAATATTCTATTATGGATACATACAAATGTAGTTATACCCTACCTTCAGTGGTGGGTGATTCTGTGGTGCAGTAACACCAAACGGGTGTTGTAGTCATTGACTTATCTGTAGCTGTTGGTGTCTCTGTAGCTGTTGTTGTCTCCATGGTGGCTAATGTGCCTCCATTTGTAATCTCAGCTGTGGTTGTTGTCTCATCTGTGGTTGTTGTCTCCTCTGTGGTAGTTGTCTCCTCTGTAGTGGTTGTTTCCTCTGTAGTTGTAGTTGTCTCCTCTGTGGTGGTTGTTTCCTCTGTAGTGGTTGTTGTCTCCTCTGTGGTGACTGGTGTCTCTGTAGTGGTTGTTGTTTCCTCTGTGGTGACTGGTGTCTCTGTAGTGGTTGTTGTTTCCTCTGTGGTGACTGGTGTCTCTGTAGTGGTTGTTGTTTCCTCTGTGTTGTCTACTGTCTCCCCCATGGTGATTAATGTGCCTGTATTCGTAATCTCAGCTGTGGTTGTTGTCTCCTCTGAGGTAGTTGTCTCTTCTGTGGTGGCTGATGTCTCTGTGGTGGTTGGTTTGCCTTTGTTTGTCATCTCTGTAGTGGTTGTTGTTTCCTCTGTGGTGTCCGTTGTCTCCATGATAGATGATGTGCCGGTGTTTGTTGATGTCATTGGATCAGATGGTATCGTGCTTGTCAAAGATCCTGCAGTTGTTGGCAGTACAGTGGTACCATCGCACAGACACAAAGTTGTTGATTGACCAGTAGTAATGTCTACATACAATAGAGAGTAGAGTGTTGTAAAAAATAACAAACTACCGATAAACTCTGACAAGAAAAGAACTTAACATAAGTTGATCTCTTACTTCTACATGTTTCTGGCATCAGGTAAATAAAACACGGAAATGATCAATTATAAGCCTAATTACAATATCTAGACCCCCTGCGCATGCGTGTGAGAGATCAGCATTCGTGATACGGACGTGGTTGAAGTTCGCTCGTCATCCCCCAGCGTTTGAGCAGGGCGCTGGGAAAGGCTGATGGCCTTGCACAGATTTTAGACGTGCAGAGCATGGTGGGTAATTTTTGCCGGGCGATAAAGTACCGTGATTGTAGGGCCTACCAAGGCCGTGTTTAATCATGTAAGCCAACACCTTGGCCTCTGTTAAGGCATTGCCATATTTGTTCATTTAACCAAAAACACAGCAGCCAATCAAGGTGCAAATCCATTAGCCCTTTCCAGCGCCCGAACAGTGCGCTGGGAGAATCGTTGAAGCCACCAGAGGTGCATGTCCAGTGGCAGCTTTTTTACCGTGCCTGAAGTTTTTGAACAAAACGTAAACCTTTGAAAGACTGCTACGATATTTTATATTTCAGCGTCGAAAATATTAAATAATTTCAGTGCACTGCATTTGACTACTGCCCAAAGGGTACAGTAGTGATCATTAGGAACAAACACTTGTAAATGATGGTCGTGCCACACGTAATCAAGGAGACAAGCTTGAGTTTACGATTCACTGAAGTATGGCCGAGTATTAGCATTCAGCATGCCGTGGTCATCTGGATTTCTGTCGCTTTATGCGTCTATTCTCAGTGGGTCACTCTGGGACGCTCTAATTGTTTGTTGAACCAAATTAAATGGAAAAAGAGAGAAAGCCAAGATCTTTTTTGGCATTTTTAAAATATTTTTTGGAATAGGTATTTTCTCTCACAAAAACTGAAACACGAGGAGGATATGCTGCTTTGTGATGCCGCAATGTGCAGAACATTAAATTTTGGCAAGACTAACTCTGATCCTCATGCATATCAGGAAGGACGTCCATAACATTTCACTAGTAGATTTTAACGATTACCTTTCATATAAACAGAAACTGAAGGGTGTTTTGAGACATTTCTGACCCTCCCCCCCAAAAAATGAAATTGCCATGGCATAAAGTGCATGAACTTAAAAATTGGGGTGAATATTTGCCATACCCAAGCACTGACAGGGGCCTACATGAGAGTGTGCTGACATTTTCATTTGTTAGTGTCCCCTAAGTGTGCAGCCGTTAAGTGTGAAAAGCTCCCTCCAGAATTTGCCAGCCGAACCAGACAGATGAGTTTTCAGTTTAAGCCAGTTGTTTATTTCCCCCGGGGGGGGGGTTCTATGCAGTTTTACCGGAGGTGCATTTCCATGATAATTGTCAGTGAATTTCGGAGGAAATGAATTACATCTGATGTGTGTGATTTAGAAAAGAATAACTTATTATGTATAACTTCTTGTCAATGGATAATTCTTCTGCTAATTGTAAGTAATGGAAGATTGTTGAAAAAATATTTTGTTTTCTTAAATATGGGGTAGTGTCACAAGAGGGCGTAAAACCTTGGTACATGTTTAATGAATATTCAGCACATTTCAGGACCCACGTTCCTACGTATAGTAACACGGGCAGTATGAAAAGTTTTTGACTAATATGACCAAATATGGTTGACGCGGGAAAATTCGAAAACGTGTGGAATTTCAAAATTTGCATGACATTTAGATTAATTAAATGATCTCTACGGGGTTAAAACCGTAGTGAAGCATTGGAGAGGCAGCAGACAGATCTTGACATAGGGAGACTCCTCATCGGTTATCGTGCAGTAGCATATTTTGATTTCGTCGATTGAGCGATAGCTCTATCAGGTAAATTGAGAAATAGACGGAGATAGTTTGTGGCGATAGCCTAAATCGTATATTTACTTTATTGGAAAGCGTTAGCCTAAGAAGTGAAATCCACTTCTTGGAAAGCTAAATCCACGGTTGAGAAGTTAGTCTATGGAAACCGATCGTTATTTCAAGCCAGGGAGTCAGACTTTAAGACTGTTCGCTCGTTTGTAACTTGAGTATTTTATTGTATAACGCTATTTTTTATAATTTGTAGTCATTTTGCTTTAATTATTGTATTCAAGATAATTTCGAAATGTCAAGATTACCTCTTATAAGATACAGTCCATGTTCGTGTGGAAATCCCGTGCATACTGCTTGAATTCATGTTTGTAGAACGGCAACGCCCATGCCGCTTGCATTATTCATAGTGACTATTGTGTACACATGCATAGCCCAACCTTTTTAGATTTAACGCAACACGGTGTTGTGTAGAAAATTCGCCGATTTTTGGTATTATTTCTGCATTTTTGGAGCTTTATTGTAAATACGGCAATAGCCTTATACCTTGTAATACTTTGTAATTATAAATTTCACAGGATTCCCTTTAGTAGAGTTTCAGTCGTAGAATCTTCCTCTTTGAGGGAGAGGCTGCCCTGTTACCCCGAAGAGAACCATAGCGTCGCGGGAATGGAGGACCTAGAAAGGGGGACTTGCGACTACATTACCTTATCAAATCGGGGGAGATCCCCAGAGTGCTCAGCCGGTGGAGAGAACACACGCTGGAGGACATGCATGTGTACTCATGTGGGGGATAGAATTTGTAATGATGCGATTAATATATTTTTAGTTTGGGGTAAACTCTTGAAAACCAAACTCACAAGCTCTTTCAAGGATTTTGTGAAGATTTTAAATAATAATAAATTTCTTTTTACTTTTATGTTGTGCAAATTACTACCAGTTCCCGAAAGTTTCTTTTTTGGGCTATGTTGTCAGTGAGTGGATATAAAAAGTGATCAATCTTTATACTTTGGACCCGGTTTGTGACAGGCAGGATATTTCTCTTTTAGGTCAGGTGATTTTTAAGTTTCTAATAATTGATATACTAGCAATCATTTTCCAAAGCCCTTTTTCCGAGTTGGATTTTCTAAGAAGTAATTAAAAGAAAAAATATTACAAATTCTAATATCTGTGCACGTTATTTTTCCTATCCAAGTGTTCCGGAAGTGCGCCATCAGTGGTCAAATTTTAGGCTTTATTCTTCCAGTTTTCCGGAGGTAGCCGAAATATTCTGAAGTCGTCCTGTCTACATTCTGCATGTTCGGATGGTATCGGTTATTCACGGTAGGGTAGGTGGGCTTGTTGAACGTAAACCGTCAACAATCATTTACGACTGATATGGTGTTTGAGTATAAGTTAATTGAAAAGTGCACTTTTTAAACTTTCAAAATTGACCAAACATTTCTGGACAAGTGAGGGCGCTTTTTCTTTGATATAAATCCAGGAAGACGTGGTTCAGTTTACATGTTTTCATGTTCAAATTGTAAACTCCAAATTTAATTTTTTTCTGAAAACATTTCTGAGGAAAGGATGGTTACTGGCTTATTGCCATATACTTACCCAGCAATAAATTACCAAAGGAAATGAACTCTGTTCTAGTAGTATTTTATAAAAATCTAGATATTTTCTGCGCACCAATCAGTGCAACATTGCTATTCAGTGCCTTGGATGACATTATAGTCCAGCCATGAGTATGCAAATGTGCACTAGCATGAAAAATGAAAAAGCTCCAAAATATGGGTTAAAATTGCTCAAAAAATAATAAATAAATGAGATTAATTGAAATCCGTACAAAGTTTTCTATTTCATGGTTCCTTTAATATAATCAGGCATCGGAAAGAGCTCCGCACACAAACGCCAGTTGACACCTGGGGACAAACTATGAAACTGGGATTTAAATTTCTAAGTGTTTTCTAAAGAAATGACCATGTATTTTCCCTTCCAAATTGAAGTTTTTTGTAAATATTTCTTTGCTTTCTGATGGATAATTGGTTATTGTAGGGAATAATTACTAATAATATATATGAAACTCTTCCCCAGGCATCCACTAAGTGTTGGTTATTCCTCGACCCGTACTAACATGGCTGTACAACCCGCTACATTGTGTACTCGAGCCATGCCCAGGCATGGCAAGCAAAAATAGGCTGGGCTGGTGCAGTGAACAAAGACACAATAAGGAAGGACACTGGTCATTTTTTTGTCTGAGTGCATATTTTACGTTATTCACGCTTAATGGACGCAGTACAATTAACAGAATGCACTTTACTGCCGAGTAGGAATAGCTACGACAAGTCTGCATATACTAGTGAGAGCAACCCCCACCTTTGTTTTGGTCAATATTTGATCGGAATCTCAGGAATTCTTTACAGAGGTCTCGGGGAGGGGGGTGTGTGTTAGGTAACGATTGTCTAGAGTGTGTTTAGGGATGGGACATGTAAGGGAGGTACCTCTCCGTCCCATATCTTGTTGGATATATACTACTGTAACTGTTTGGTAATACATTTCAAACCTTATACCCGCTGCCAGCTGCTTTCAACGGGATTTCATTCAAGGATTTTGATTTTAAATTGAAAGGAGTAAATTTTTATCTGAAATTATAATAGGCTTTCAGGATCACAATTATGGTTTGCAGTTTGCTAGAAGATCAAATGTCTGAGGGAAATAATTAAAGCCCACCAATGCCAATGCCAATGCCAATAATCCAATGCCACATTGATTGGAGGGTGTTTGCTCAGTTTCACTGTTTTGCCCAAGAAAAAAAAGACCGTATTTCTGTTGGATAGCTTTCGGTCAAAGGTAACGGCACGCACGAACGCTTGACTGCGAATCCTACGCCGTTTTCCAATACTCAACTTCGTCTCCGTCTCAGGCTTTGTCCCCGAAACCAATCCCCGGTTGTGGGCCTGAAGCGTTCAAATCAAATTGGATTACTGTATGATTTTACTCTCTTGCATCTTATTTGATGTTTTGTGGCACTATTAGACTAATTAGTGCGCTTACAGCTTCAAAGTCAGGTAGTAAAAAAAAAAAAAAGTTGAAGCCTGAGACTGAGTTGAAGTTGAGTATTGGAAAACGGCCCTAGACCTCTAGTTCAGTGTTTCGCGAGTGGTGCACGCGTGCCGCACAATGGTTCAGTGATAGCCTTCACTAATAAAGCGTACAGAGGAGGCTTTGTATTCACGTCAAGCGGAGCGCTGTGCTTTTGCTAAAATCTGAAGGTAAGCGTTGTTAGCGCGTGGATAAATTTTCACAGTTACTGGAAAAGTGACCCAGGTACACGCAGAAATCCAATGTCAAAGTCTGCTACCAGCGTCACACTCATTCCACGAAGAACAAAGCTCAGGCGATGATGAAAGATTATGTGCACTTCGAGAATAATCAAGCAAACTTGTGACTGTACAGCTTTAACAGACCTTCAATACAACATGCAAATTGTTATATGGAAAATAATACTGAAAACTGAAGAAACAAAGGAGGATTTCCGACCATTGCGCCCCCAACAAGTCAATGTGCACCTACAACAAATACCAATTGAATACCGAGTCTATAACAGGAGGCTCTAGGACGCAAATAAGCTTGTGAAAATTCAGTCTTCAAGTTAAAATGCTGTGAACAATGCATTCTCGTATCAAATTCGAAGGGTAGATTGTTACCAGTCATGGAGTCTTAAATTATACCTGTATGGCCGTACTGCATAATCTAAGAACGAAATTCACATCGATGTGCACGTGGGTCAACATTTCCTGTCATGTGATAATACAGTTCAGAGCGTAAATACTTCAGGCCTACATGAACACAAAAGACATTCATTTAGTGCCTATGCATTCGACGACATTCGCCCAGCACCTGTGTGTTAGCCTGCTTGTTTTAAAGCTGCGAGCCTCAACCGCATTGAAAAAAAACATGTAACTTCCTTTCCATGAAAAAAAAATTCCGGCTTTAGCTGGGTTTTTGTTAAAATTTCGTTTATTCGGTTATTCGAGATACGCCCCAAAGACATTATTCTCAAATAAAAACTAGAAATAAATTGTTTCAGGGCCTACGTGAAGTATGTGGCGACATCTATTATGGTACAGGGTTCCCAGGTCTTGAACTTATTTAAAACTTACTAGCGAAATGCGATTTGACAACAATTATTCAAATTCTTGTGTGTGTAGATGAATAACCGGCAGAAGTTGTTTAAGCACCATTTAAAGAGAAAAAGTTCGTTAAAGTCCTCAAAAAGAGCCTAGTTATTTTGGCCACTTTCACAGCCGGGGCGGATTCGCTCGAAAATGTTGTCTGTGCCATAATCAGTTTTTTAAACATCGAATACACTTACATGTATGTATAACTAACACTTGACGTCCGACATAAACATAGGGTTTTGTTGTTACGGCTAGCAATTTGAAGTGCGTGCTACAGTGTGTGCCAGCCCATGCGCAATGCGTACCGCATTGGAAAAGAGTATTCATTTTGGGGAAATTTGCGAGAACGGTTTGCTGCATTTTCACAAATAAATGACCACACAGAGTTATACCAGAACATCAAAAAGGCCCGGCTCCTGAAAATAAGGCACTGCAGCGTGTCGGAGAAAATGGGGGGGGGGATTGGACCCCGGCTCTTTTAGGGCAAAGCCTGATAAAGGAAAATGGACGCAACGATAGCCTGAACCATGTACCTGTGGGTCCAAACAAGTTTAAAACTTACAAATTTCGATTTTGGTCAACAATTCTACCCTTTGTTGGTAAAACACTTCGTGTCGTCAGCAGTAAACAATTGGAAACAGTGAAAAATCGCGCACGCGTACAGCTTACTTAATGCGTGGGTTGGCGCACAGCTAGCCATAAAGCCGATTACGTGACGGACTGTCGACCAATATGAATGGCTAAGCTTTCTGATGCATTTTTAAATCTAATTTATTATTTTGTTGACTCAGTTTGTACTGTGTACAAATCCCACCCAATGTCACACTTTAAGATTTTGAACCAAATTTTCCATTATGACTCGTGATCCTTAGTTGACGTTTAGGGCCTATTCCTATTTTTTAGACTTGAAAGGAAATGCAAATAAAACCTGCTGATATTATGCGTACAACCTTCATTGGCTTGAAGTAGTGGCTTTAAAGTTGGGGAGCTGCCGTTTCGATCCTAGTCTCAAAGAACTCTGAAATGGAATTTAAGGTCTGCTGTTGTTCTTCATATTTTGTTTGGTGTAGAGTTGTATGTTTGAATGGTGTACATGTACTCGATATTGGTTTTACTGTTTGTGGTTTGACGTGTTATTAAAGACATCTTCTGTTCGCTTTGCTCGCTTGTTTATTCGATTACTTACTTTGAGTGTTTTGTAGTATCAAAGTCATCAGGAAATTATGTTCCCCTGATTGTGGATGTTCCCGTGGAAGAAAGCCAGTGATCAAGGCTGTGTACATGAATTCGTTCCCAAAGCAGCACCAGTGAGCGACTGCTGCTTGAGGCTGTACTGGGGCCTCTCCGAGTGCCTGCACACTCACGCACTTCATTCATTCATTGGCTACGTATGGCTGTTCAATCACCGTGCCTACACCCCCGTGCAATCCAAGCTGAGGTGGCTGTTTGGATGGGAGGTTTAGCTACAGTGCAATACAAATGCAGCTCCAGCATGCCGCTTGTCGCATATGTACACAGAGCTTTCAGGCTACATGTGAACATCTGCTTTTCTGCTGTCAATACAACGACAACATCAACGATAAGAAAGAACACAACAACGACAGCAAGAAAATGCAGATTGACTGTTATGTGAAACGCACTGTGTTACTTTACTGCTGTAAGTTAAGTAGATTTAACTAGCTCTTTGCCAAATATATAGGGTTTTATACTCTCTGGCTTCTCTGCCCTGAAATCAAACAGGCAGATTTCGCTTGTTATCCTGCAGTGCATTTCAACAACTTCTTTTTTAACCTTACTACTTTTACCAGAAAAGCTGATCACACAGTTTGAACAAATTCATTCTTTTGCACTTCGAGAGGGCGAAAACAGTGTTTAGTCACAGAGCACTAAAATTTGAAATATGGCAAAAACTGAGCAGATCACTGACGTTATGAATAGGCTTGTATGCTGCCACAGTAAAAGGTTGACGGTTCCAACTTTATTCTATATGTTTTAAAAGTCATCAAAGTGTATGCAAGATTCCTTTTTCGCAGAACACCTAGTGCATGCCAACCAGGAAGAGTCGTCTTTTCAAAACTTCTCGTGGCTCGGTAGCAGAATCGTGTCCACCAAGACACGTACAAACCAAATTTCTGTTAGAAGAACCAGCTTGGTTTTATTCTTGAAGAGGTTAATTGGATTCCTTTGGACCGGAGAGGGCTACAATTATTATTCTTAATGGAAGTGTGTTTCATTTATTCATCATGGTAAATTTATGCGAATAAACGAATGTTCATGCAACGCTAATTATTATAATTACTGAATTTTGACTAAGTAGGCTCCAATCTTTAGACTGAGAAATTTTACATATATGTAAGCAAATCATCCCAAAAGGAAAAAAGTTTACAAAAAGCAAGTTCTAATAGGTGAATTTCGTCGATTTCCCAGTGGAATTTATTTATTTCCTATTTGAACAAAAATAATAAAAAAATCTGATCCCCAGTCCCCTTCTTTCCTTAAAATACATCCCCAGTAACTTCCATTAACACACAAATAATAGCATTTCAAAATCTTTTTCAAAGCTCCAAGCATGGCGTGAGAAGGGCAGAAAAAACATTGACCACATTCAAAGCTACGACAAGAACGCTCTGGGACTGACAAAGGGGCAAACCAGTGCACTTTACCAAGAATCTGCGTCTCTGGTATAGAAGAGTTCACTGCTTTAAGACCAAAACGACTACTACGCAGAATGTAGAGAATATTCCGAATGTTGTATCAGCTTTTCCGGTGCAGTAGCAAAGCAGAAGATTGTTATTTGTTTCATCTTCAACTCCAAGGAAAAAATTAAAAACTGCTTTGGGTAGAAAAGCCGAAAAGAAAAATGCATAAAGGCATGTAATTAAAGTTATTTATAGCAGAAAAGAATACCAGTTCATATGACACCAAGTAAAATGTTCAATCGCTTTTTTTCCCAAGTTTGACAGTAGGAAACCAGATGTCCACTTTAAACCTTTGTCAGACCTTTATGCTTTCTTTAAAATAGCTGGGAAAA
>NW_019091770.1:78244-89432 GCF_001949145.1 Acanthaster planci | reverse complement strand
AATAGCTACACAACAATTTATGATATTAAATTGAATTACAGCATCGCAATAATGATTAAACAGTATGACAGACAAAAAAGTTAGTGTCTTTTGGTCAGCGCATTTTCGTAGAGAAGTGTAAAATGTAGGTAAAAATGATACTTACGAACAACAATCATGCACAGAGGGTGACTTTTGAAGGAACGCTTCCCTTTCCGACCACGGAGGCTGTAGAACGACCACAGACGGAATGTTCCCATCTTTCGCATCATGTGGCGAACTATGTCGCCGCACGAAGTGCCCCCTACTGCGCCCAGATAGCGCAACTGCAAAGCAAAGGAGAAGACCCTACATTGTTAAGCAAAGATTACAATTGTTACCATAAATGCATTGAACATGTAATGTTCAAGATACAAAGTTATTTCAGGGTCAGTGCTGAAATAAACTCGTGGAATAAAAAGACTTATTTACCATTTGTTTTCTAAAGGAACTATCTTGGAGCTTTTCCTTCGTTTGTTCCATGTCGTCGATAGTGTCCATGGGCTCAGTCAGAGGCTCCTCGTACGGGTAATTAGAAGCACTGGCATCACCAGATGACACCAGTCTTCTAAGTAGGGACAGCTCCTCCTTTTGGTTTTCGATGATGGTGTCCAGTTTCATCAGCACAGTTATTTCAAAGTCTAAGGATTTGAAGGAAGAAATCATAGTTCAGATCCAAATTAATATTCTTTACAAGAGAAGAGTTGACTCGTCCTTTGAGAAAAATAAGATGACTTAAAAATGGAAAGTAGAAAATGGGAAATTTCCCATATTTATGATTATGTTTTTCAAGAGATATTCAGTAGGGTGTAAAACGTGGTAATATATTCTGAATTCAAGAGAATGAAAAACACCGAAATCAAATTTTTGCAATGAATACATTTTGGAAAAAAACAATGTACTGTAAAGTATAAACAACTTACTTTGGCTCCTTTTACCCGTAGGCCTAAACGGCGTGGATGTATTTTCACCTACGTAGAGTAACAAAACATTACGGAGAAACGGTACACATTAAAACAGCCAGTTTGGGTATAGCTCAAGCAATGACATACGTGTAAAGGGTTGAGACCTCTTGGTTCAGAAGCAATTTGCCCTATGTTAAATGACGTAACCATCAACCCAAATATATTATCATGTTTTCCGATCTTATTTTGAGTTTTTAGGCTTTATGCTAGTTAGACGAAAATTATTTCTGTTAGTACCTGTCTGATTCAATTTAAACTTTCAGTAGGATGAGTAAATATCTGAACAAGCTGCTATTTTATACTCCATTCAATATTTTACGCTAAAACACAGTTCCGTAATTACAGTAGAATATACTGATCCATACCTTTTGTGCACGAAGCATTTGAAGAAGTCGAGGGGACCGAGGAGGCTGGAGCTGTGCTGTGGGACATAGTCACTGCATCCATGTAAATTTGAAAAGGTGACAAAGGTAGTGAAGAAATGTGACTGACTTTTATATATTTTGATAAACTTCGCTTAACTCTGAGCGATTTGCCTGTAATATGTATCGGGACACTAAAATTTAGCAACGGCACTTGAACATAGACCACAGGTTATAGCAAAAGAAACAATACATGTAATAGGGAGTAAAATTAAAGGCTCTACCTTGGTTGAGAAAATCGATGTCTACATCTGGGGGATTTGGTAGGGGCTTCGGGGTTGGTTGCTTCTTCAATGGTGCAATATCTGAAAATATTACAAAGGCGATCAACATTAGGCATAAGAGACAATTTACAATATACGCAGCGTGCGTGACGTGTTTACTTCATAAGACAGTCATTGCTCTCAAACAAGGCTGATGCGTTCAGGAATCTTACTTACCATATTCGCTGTCACTCCCCACCTCTGATGAGGAAGACGACTGATATCTAGCAGGTCGCTTTCATCGACGGGGCTCATCATCGCTGTCCACCGATTCGACAGTTGACGTATCCTCTGCAATTTTTGCATTATGGAGTGCCATTTCATAAGAATCTGTAAAATAATTTGCAACACATTACACAGTGTTGCAAATGGCATCATAAAAATGTATATCATACAAAATGTACATGAAATGTACATCGAAAGCTCAATTCATTGCGTGTTCAACTTTACTTATACTTGGATTCGAGCGCACTTCTAATAATAAATTTAGTGAAAGAGAATAGCTGCATACCTTGCCCCCATTTCACCGTGTAACATTTTTGATCATGATAAAACACGATTCCTCTTTACTTTTGATTGAATTATAATGTTGCAAAAGGGGCATTTACCAGTATAACTGAACACCCGTATCTCGTAGCTGGTCCACTTTTCTTCATCTGGAATCTCCCTTTACGAACCCCTGTTGAGGCATTCTTTTTGGGCCAGAAACACCTTAATGGTTCCTTGATAAAAAAGACAAAAAAAATCACCATCGCACAAATATGATACATCAGGCCTGTATATTGTAAAGACAAAATGAACAGAGTCTATCTGTGACAATAATTTTTAAAATCGTCTATTTTAAATCTATTGAAACGTAATGCAGTAATTGCTAATGCACTAACACTTATGAAGGACACAATGTGTAGCTACTGACCCCTTGTTTTTTCCTTATCCAAGATTTATGGACAACTTCCACTGACCCTTCCTGAAGAAATTCCACGACAGCAAGGTAGTCATAGCACAACTGTTACAACGAATCGAATCGAAACTGCCCTCTACACAATACACCTGTTGAGAACAGGTCAAATATGGGTTAGAAATGCAACGGTTCATTCAAGGAGAGTGACCCAACTTAACCTCTCCGTACTATCCACATGCTCTTTAATACGCCAACACTGATAAAAATTTATCAGTCATGGATACTGGGAAAGGGGTCAAACTGCCCTGCTCTTGGATTGTATTTAAGCATTAACAGTATTATTTAGAAGAAGGCCTCTTCTCAAGGTTGAAGCTGCAAGCAATAGTTTATCCTGTTTTTTGGGGGGGGTCTAACAAAGATTTGGGGCACTGGCGAGTTGCATTGTAAGTTAACTTTGCAGAACAGTGGAACTGCCAAAAAAATAAATAAATAAATAAATCCCCCTAGATATCACACAGTTTTGGTGTGAACCAGAAACGTACAGATTGAGTATGATTTACTTTCTGGTATTAGCAAACTGATTAATCTAATCAATATCAACATTAGCTTTTAAATTTATTTTTAATGAATGTTAACACTGATTGATTAAGCGTATTTTTCTTCTCACAATTACCAAAATCAGGAGGCTTTGAAACAAATTAACTTTAATTAATGTACAAGCACCTTCAAAAGTCATGCAGTATTGCCAGAAAGACTGCAGATGAATCC
Organism: Acanthaster planci; assembly: GCF_001949145.1. Next base: position 86,095 of record NW_019091770.1, on the reverse strand, counting down.
TTCTCAATCACAATGGCCTTCCTCACCAGAGACTCTTGTGGGATTCGCTTCGTGGATGTGACGTATTTATTGACTTTAAAACACCCAATTAGGCGAGAATCACAAGGCTGTAAAAACACTGGTTCGGTATTACTATAAACCCTACAAAGAAAAACTTGGCGACCGTCATCATCTTTTTTGTCATCTCCAGTCACTTCGCAAACAGAATGCCCGTCTAGGATGTACCCATTATTTGGCTTTTTATTCGATACTTGAGGACATGGGAATTTTGGAATATTCCTGAGCTTCGCTGTCTCACTAATCCTCTTGGCTATTTGCACGCACTGGGTTTCGACCTGACCGTACCAGCCTCTTCAACTGTTGCAAATAATTCTCAAAAATGAATGCACTGTACTTGTCTAGACTTCCAAGCTCACTTGCATCTTCAGCCAAATGAACCATACTATGCACGTTATAGACAAGAAACTTAATGCCATACAGCTTAAAACATTGAGAAACAAAACATGACATCTTGTTTCATTACTGGGATAGCACATCCGATTATTTATACCACCCTTTCAGAGGATAACAAAGAAGATACTAACCGACAACGTAATGAAAACCTATCTTTAACCCTACATGTAACTGCCCAAAACCTGCCATACTCCAACAGCAGGTTTTGTGAGGTTTTGGCAGGTTTGGTACCGTACCTGAGGAACTTGTTGTTGAATTTGGCGAGACTTGGGATGAAAGGCCCAGGGAGATGGTGTTGGATTCTGTGTGAGTTGGGACACACACACGGGTCACTGTGCAGTGTCTGGCTTGCTGCACCAGTTGTTGGACTATGCTTGATTTTCTCAGGTTTGGTACTGTTCAGTGCAAGTCATCCTATACTGCACAGACCCATCCATACCATATGACTCAAACTCCCGCTAACGGGCTCATTCTGTTGGTGTTTATCATGTTGGTACAGTAACCTGCATGTACAAGTACATAGACAAGTACATGAACCTGTTGGATTTTGTGAGGTTCAGTGTGCTTTCTAGTGCAGGAGCCTAGGGGGTTAGGGTTAACACTTAAAAGCATCATTATGAAATACCTTCGTACAACATAATCACAACGCCAAAATCCAACTTAATGACGACGTTCTGAAAATACCTAGGCACTACCTCACAGTAACGTAAAAACAGGTAACATTTCGACAACGTTATGAAAACACCCACGTTTTAATGTCATCACAACGTCAAGATTAAAACATTACAGCAACATTTCAAAACACCACATTACAACAAGAAACAACCATCGCACAACGTCAACGCAACGTTATATGGCAACTTTCAAAGGACGTTGTGAAAATAACCAGAATACAACTTTTATGCATGTACAACCACTTACTGAACACTCAAAGGTTGTGGTAACGTTGTTGTAATGTCATCATGGCACATGACCAAATGACAACCTTTACACAACGTTTCATAACGTTGTGGCAACGTTATGTGTTAGCTGGGTACCCATTTGAATGACATTTTTTCAAAGGTATACATGTACATGTAGGTCTTGTATGATGTTTTTTTCTGTAAGGCAGTATGGGTAAAAAAACAGCAAGTCTAAGTAATCAGAAATAAAGGAGGGCACCCTAAGTATTAGACTGTTAACATTTCAAATCATGGAAATGTAGTCAAATAGGCCTAGGCTAGCTGTTTAACCAAGACACTTGTAAGGTTACACATTGAAAATATACACTGTACATATAAGTTGCCATGATTGATTGGTTTAAGTTTGGTTTTCCTTCTGATTAATGCATTTTGTATGGGTAGTCGTTAGATCATGTTGGGCGTTGTCTTCATTTAAATTACACTGCAACACTGCACCACACTCGTAATGAGTAAATTACAATGTAAATTACAATGTAATTTACCCTGCACTAGTACAATGTACATGTACATTGTACATTTAGACTGCAATGTACATGTAGACGACATCCACTGGGCTACATGTAGGTAACGTTAGTCCTACACTTTTGCAAATGACTGTGACACCACACTTCGTTTTCTCAGTGGTTTGACTTGTGCCTTATTCCAGTGTGCAGTAAACAATTATGCCATCAAATCTGCCAGCACCTGGTGGAACCAACCTACAAAGCATGACTCAACACTGGGTCACTGGTCATGCTGGTCCCCACATCATTAACAGGCCTACTCAAAACTTTAACAAACTTTGTTATACTGATTCAAGGAAATAACTTGGGAATCTACTCTTGATATTCAAAAGTAGGATTGCACATTTAGATCTTCTCAAACTTGTAAAAAAGGCTCATTAATTTTTAAAAGTTAGCCACTATGCCCCTCACTCCGACCTGCGCGTGATAACCACAGAGGGGGTGTTTGCACAGTAGAACCAGAACAAGTAGGCATGTACGGTGACGATGGCCTTTGCACCGACTAGGAAAAGTATATGTACATGTACATGTACGTGTCAAAACGTTAGCAAGTCCTGAAAACAAAAAGGGGTTTTCACGTACCTGCATCAATTGACCATCTTTGGAGTTGTTTATGTGGGAAAGTGGTACTGTAGGGTGTCCCACGCTTCACCAATGACTTCCTTTTTGGGGTAAAATCGTGAAGTTTTAAAAAACGTGAGAACTAAAACTTCAAGCGCAGTATAATCATCGCGGGCCGGACGGACATGACTAACGCATGTAAAGCGCCCTCAATTGGAAAAGGCCAGTACGCGTACGCTAACAAGACTACTTGAGCTTCAAGAACGTTCGAGCATTGGGGCAAGCACAGAGCAAGGACTTACAGAGCAGTGACTTGGAGGTCAAGTAGTACGAGAACCGCGCTGTCGTCAAGTTTGTGATTGTGCACGTTACAAGAGGGAGGGGCTCCTCCCCCATCTGACCGGGGTTTCTTTGAACATTTTGCCAAATCAAAGGGCCCTCTTTCATTTTCTTTTCTCATATCACAGTTTTTATATTAGGGAAAAGTGAGTAAATCAAATCAAATTAAACTACTTGAAATTACCTCGGCGTTAACACCCTTCTACCCTTATTTTTTTTTTCAGTTTGATCCTGATGAATGCAGTGCCCTCCCCCATCCCAGGAGAAATGCCAGCACCTATGCCTAACAAGAACCGTTTCGGCAAATTAAATATTTCCACAATATAATTCAATGTAAATCAGAGACTTATTTTTTTCTGATCTTATTCTTTCATTCAGGAAAGAGAAAGACTTGAACAATACCTTTTAAAATTTTTCATATTCCTTGGGGTGTCCTCATTAAATCAATTTTCCTTTCATAGCTTCTTAAATTTCCGGAGCACTTTTCAACGAGAGTAATCCATATGGCATAACTTCCAGGTTTTTTACATACTAAATGTAAGTAACTTAAGAGGAACAGAAAGTTGCAAAAAAGGCGTAATAAAGTGCAGTTCAAATCATGGACATATTATTGATGTCTCATGCCGCATATTTTATTTCATTCAATTAAAATCCTCCGACTATTACACTGATTACAGAGGTTACAAAACGTACATGGAGTATTCATCTAGACTTCAAAATTCCCTTAGTTTGCCTCGAGTATATTGACCTTGAGTGGCATAGAACAGGCCATACAAGATCAAATATCAGTGTACTTTCTCACCCATATTTCTCCAAAATGTCTAAAGAGCAAAGGGCTTGTATTTATATTACATAAGCCTGACACATAAGCAAGCCCGTTTTTGATAGGTGGACCATTCTGGAATACAAAATGCATAGATCAAAGCCACTTAGAAGTTTCCTGAGGGAGACTGGAAGTGTTCAGTACTAAGGCCTTAAGCTATTTTATTTTTCTATCGCAAGGTGTTCCCATCATAAGACTCAAATCTGTGACTTTCAAGACCAAGCATGGCAAATCGGATAGAGAATCTTCTGTTTATGAAAAAAAATCAAAGAAGTGGAAATAAAGAAACATGAATTGCAATTTACTTCTCAAATCTTCCACCCCTTTCCTCTTGTCCACTTGCAGGTGGGTATAGTTTTTGGCCAAAAATTTCAACTCTTGAAAAAGGTAAGATATGGCCATCAACACAGACAACTCCATAAGTACTGATTTACACGAGTCATTTGAAGAGTATATGTACCATATTTTTTACAACAACCTCATACTTTTCAACAAAGTGGGACATGCCCATGGAGTGGTATATACTGTACTACAACAGGGCCATATATGCACGGCTGCCAAATTCATATTTAACACACAGTGTACCTCCACAGACTTCTCAGACTTTGTGTGTGCTTGAAAAACAAAACAGAGCATTGGCATGTTAAATTTAAATGTCAGTCGAGTTGACTGAGTCAAGGTATGCTTGGTGTTTGAAACCATTAGCTTGTACCTGTGTATACAGATGGCCAGATAATGGCAATATGCAATCTTGTCTAAAATGGATTTACAAAAATAGAAATAAGAGCATATCTTGTTTAAATACAGACATTCAAGGAAAAGGGACCTTCAAATTTAAGAGTTGCTGTTGAACCTTTCCATTTTATTTGTTTTCTCTTTGGCAAGCAGCAGACCCTATCTACATACATGTAAATATCTGTTTGTTTGTCTATCAAATTAGCAATCTAATTTATTCGCGGCAAGAGCCTTGTTCAAGTCATGAAAGAGACAATAGGCAAGGACAGTTGTTTGCAGAAAAAGATACAAATTTTCCAGAAGCACCTAATGCGTGAAGCTCCTATCAGAAATACAATTTTAAGCTTGAGTTAGTTACATTTACTGACTATGAGTACAATTGACATCTTCTTTCCCATACCGAGATATGGAATGTGTTTCAAAACCTAAAATTCACATTTGCATTACACTTATTTTTCTTGTCTGCATCGTACAATTTTTTTTCATTCCACATACTGAGATATGGAACGTGTTTCAAAACATAAAATTCACATTTGCATTACACTTTTATTTGTTGTTTACATCGTACAATTTTTGTTTTACATCTGCATTTTGTACACATTCTGAGTCAATTCATCTGCAGTCATAAAAATTGGACGATGATCTATGGGTGACATCACTGTTCAAATATGAAGTAAATTAAAAGCCTTCAGAAAACTACAAATAAAGAAAAGGTCTTGATTATTCACTTAAAAAGTTACAGATGTTTGGAATTGAAATAAAACTGTAAGTAGACATCACACACCAAATTTATGTTAACCTATGTACAGACTTCCTTGAGTGAACCACAAACGATCAGTCTGTATTATGACCACATTAAGAAATATTAATTCAGAAGGTATTTATGACCATGGGTCACTGCAATTTCTATAAATACTGCAAACTTCCTAGCCCTTCACATCACTCCTGCAATGGGCAAGGTTACACCCGCTGATTGCACTGCTAGAGTGCGGGGCAGCATCTCCGATAATCCCCAGCAAAACAAAAGCAATAAGCGACCAATGTAAAAAAAAAAGGAAATCTGCCCCTGCTACCATAACCAATACCATTTACCCTGTGTAATTTCAACAACAATAACAATAACAATTCCAGCTTTATTTATTGATGGTAGCAATATAATCTCCAGTATGTTTTTCAAAGGGCTGCCAGTAACCACTTGAGAAACGTGACGATCTTCAAATTACAACTGCAAAGATATGAGGATAATGTTCAGTTTTAGAAGTGGAAGGAAAAACTCCACATGAACATTATAGAGAAATTACCCACAAAATTAAGTAAAGACTGAAAAAATCCACACATTAAACCTGGGATGGATTCACAAAAGCGGAAGGTGACAAAAGTGTCACTATGCCAACCTGACGCCCCATTCTACCAGTCCACTTTTCACTGCTGAGCCAAACCAACACTGACACCAAAATAAACCTTCAAGACCATATAGTTATGTACAGCATAGTTCTGATATAAGTTGGTTGAAAGAGCTACATTTTCCCAGTAGACATAATGGTCTGGGCAGTTAGTGGGGAGGCTGTGGCTGGGGCAGCTGCACTGCTGCCGTCATGGGGATGCCACCAGTGGCAGCATCAGTGCCTGATGTCTCATGCGTCACAGTGCCTCCTGTTTCCTGTGTCAGTACCTGCTGTCTCCTGCATCCTCTTCTGTCGCTTCTCCTGCAGTTCTTTCTGGATCTTGTAGATCTTCTCAGCCAAGAGGTGATAGTACTCCTCCTGTGACAAGACCAGGCAATTAATGAGTGAATTAAAAAGTGAGCAAGGGTGAATGGTTTTCCAGGTGATTTTCCTGCAATGGACTCTGGACTTCCTAAGGGGCCACTCAAAAATTTCAGTGTATTTTTTAATTTTGACTTCTTTTTGGAAATAGAAGGTGGGTCAAGGAAGTAAATTGAAAATCGAAATTTACTTTTTATATTGAAATCCAGAAAAACGTATCTTTCTGACTTGCCTGAAATACGTGTAGCGTGCACGCCAAGCCAGCATTCCAAAAATGCAATCTTTATTAACTTTGTTTCTATATACAGACATATTGACTGTTCCTGTACATTATTATGTACGTGTGAAACATCATGGAATGAGGTGGTTTTTTTACTCTTAGACTTGGAAGCTGGGCACTTGCAGCGGTGATAAAAGACAAATGCAGCAGGGTACCAGGCGTATTATATAAACCTACTATATAACCAGTTGCTAATAATGGTGATATGTTCATCATCTTGAATCTAAGACTAACCAGACAGCAGCAAACTGCATCCAAATCTGTAGGCTAAAGCTAGGTCTACGTCTCCATTCCAATAGAAATACATATGCATGTGCGTGGAGATGCGGTTGACTGAAGGCGCAGCCACAGCTCAGGAGGTTGATTTTTGAGTGGATTGGACAGGGCATGCTGTTGTGTGCGCAATCAATTGCAGTCATTTCTTTTGCAATTCCAGCCATCATCTTGGCATACTGTGTTGCATTATAGATTTTTACATGTATTTGAATTTACATGTATATCAAATGCATGTATAATGAACATGTACTGGATGAAAATTCAATTTTTTAAAATCAGGTGGGTGGGAAAAGAGTCAAAATTTAAAAAACATTGAACATTTTGAGTGGCCCCTAATCTGCGCACGAACCGTCAGTGGAAAGACTCTGATGAGAGACTTGGCAAACACCTGCACTTCTCTAAGAGTAGGAAGTGTCCTTATACATCATACAGAGTTACATGTAGTTGTTTGTGAGGCTAAGTTCAACCTTCCATAAAGTCAAATATTAAGTTCTATTCCAATTTCCAACAAACAGCAGCAACCAACTATTTCTGTTTGTTCATCTGAGTGGTTTTTCCCTCCGAGTTTCAGCAGAGGGATTTGTCTCCTACTTAAAGAGGTTCGGTCCTAATTGGGGATTCATTCCCTGAGTAACAGCAAGATCACAAATCATGAGAAAAGGAACACTGCAAGTCAGAGTAATTTGGCCTTATTGCTGGACATATGCACAGCTACCTTACAGTGTACATGTATACCTGTATTAGTTTACAGAAATAGACTGGCAATGAAGTCACTAGAGCACCTTTATGCGCCTTGGGGGACTATGAGTGATCAGTTATGTTAGAATTCAGAGGGGAAAACATCAGCATGGAGCAAATAGATAGGGTAAAATGTGTATGTATTTTCAAAGTTAAGGGTAGACTAACAAGAAATCTCAATAGCTCTCAAAACTAAATGACCAAATATCTACATACCTCCTCGATTTGAAGCATGGACTATTCAGGAACAGATTTCCTCGAAAATTTAGACTGTTGGAGCCTTAGTTATGTCACAATTGAGAGGGGAAAAGTTCTGCAAATGCGAGAAGGTGAAATATTTTCAAAGTGAAGGCTAGAGCAATGAAAAGACTCAATAACTCTCAAACTAAATGGCCAAGTATCTAAATACCTGCAG
>NW_019091770.1:37853-72437 GCF_001949145.1 Acanthaster planci | reverse complement strand
AAGCTAAGGGTTAGAGGTGAGAAACAACTCGATACCTCTCTATGTTAGTAGCCAAATTTCTACAAAACTGCACCATTTGAACTGTGGACTAAGAACCGTTGAGTGAGTACTCAACGTTTCTACCAGCTGCTCTCATCATCTTCATGAGTGGAGTCCAAGCCAGGCTCCAGATTTTACAGAACTGTACATTTATACAACTCAGGTACAGCTGCTGTTTTTTCAAAAGCTGGAACATGCCTTTTCTTATGAGGCTAAAATCAGAACACCATATAAAGTGCTTACCAAGTGAGTAGTGTTGGCGGTAACAAATATCTGGTGAAGTGTTACAATCCAGAAAACCGTCTCCCAGGGGTCTAGTCTTGTCTCTTCATCAATGCTACAACTAACAAAACCAAAGAAACTGTTTCTATCACAGACTGTATGACTACTCACTGAGGAGGATTGAGAGAGGTGGAGAAAACTGATTAAGAAGTTGTTAGTGCTTCCCCAATGACCTTCTTCCAGACATGTGGTTCAAGACAGATGTGATTAAAATTTACACCCAGGAATTATGGTAAATATTGGCTTCCATATCATACTTTCCGCCTCATGTGTGTATTATAGAAGCCTGCCTGTGTCATAAAGAAACCCTAGACTCAAAATGCTATTGTACCAACTGAAGCCACCACCAACCATGTGTGAATGTTGGCTCAAATGCCATATTGTAACAAACTGTCATATGAAAGGCCTTGTATCTGACACAGAAATATGGCCGCTGATGGCTTCATTGACTATGATAAAATGAAAGAACAGTCCAGATGTTTTATATGACACCTTTGGAATGCAGTGTGTAGTCATCCTTGTACATGATTTGGATCCAGGAATGTGGCATTTATCCCTCTATAATCTCCACCCATCCCCTTTATTATTTCAGTACAACTCCCCATTCACTGCAAGCAGCTTGTGGATTCAGCCTCTTTCCAATTTCTGTTCAGTTTGTGACAAATGTTACAATCACACCTAATGATTGCATCTTCCAATTTGTTCAGAGAAACTCAACCCAGCCCCAAAGGCCGGAGATTCTCATTAGTTGAAAAGCTTATGAAACAAAACCTAAGGTACAGATTTACTAAACTGGGCATGTTATTACAGGTACCATGGACTAATATCAGAAAACGATGTAAGCTGTTTCCATACCTGTCAAGTATTGTCCCCAGTGATATGATACCTCTGATCTGTCACACTTCAGAAAACTTTGTCCAGGGACTAGCTTCTTCTTGTCTCTCTGTCACTGCTGAAACTAGGGAAACTAATAACAAACAATGTTTGAATTTCAGCCCGTATGACTCACATTTGGGGCCACCGTTTCAAATTATAAGGTGCACTTTACAACAGCAACTGAAACATCATTGAAAACAGTATCAAATCAACAAAGATCAAGGTCAAATAATATACAAGCTCACATTACTGGAATTTCTAAAAAAAAAATCATAAAAATCTCATCTTCTTAGATGCCATTTTCCGTTTCTTTTTTACTGTTGCTTGGTTAGCTAAGTACATTTATTCTTCAAAACACCTTAAAATAATGTACATTTTCAAAAGGTCATTTTTCTCAAGCCTTTAGGCATCGATTTAAACATTCCTCTATCTTTGGCATTCTTAAGATCTATTTTCAGCCATCTGCATTCAGATGGAATCCCACAACACAAAAAGTGTTGGTCTAGGGCTATAATTAGACAACCCCACCTATTTTTCAGCCAGTCAATCTCTTCTAGTTAAGGTTTCAGCTGCCATCCCCAAATGCTGATCCACCTTGAGTAGAAGCACAGCCTAATTGGTTGAGAAGAGTCGTGTTGGTTGGAGTATTCATTTTGTTGGTAGCGATGGGGCTGCTTGCATGTCCTAGTCATTCATGAACCAAAGGAGCCTCTGATGCCAAGGAATTAGTGTTCTCTCTTGGTTCAGGTCAAGGCTCATACAGGGATCACAGTCTGTGCAGAAAACTTTCCCAAATTTATAAACAGTACTATGCTATGGCTCCCTATAGATGTTACCCAGTACTGGGCACAAAATGAATTTATCCACCAAGAATGACCTCTAAATTCCTCCCCACATTAGTGTGGGATGGGTCTTCTAGTGATACTTACCCCTGTCCAGCCTACATATGCAAATTTCCCAAGTGGCTATTACAATTCGCTGAAAAGAAATGATTATGCATGCTGCCCCCTGACCCAGCATAATGCAATGCTGTCCCGCCACCATGTTCGTCCTTCTTTTCGAAGCAGAGAAGTTCCCCGGAGCCAAAGTGGAGAAGGACGGGCGGGAGCTGCTGGACAGGGTAAGTATCACTAGGACACCTGACCCACACTAATGTTGAGGAGGAGTCTCCTGCGTTCACATACCCCTATCCAGCCTACATATGCAGAGAAGCACCGTACCCTGAAGGAGGGTCGGCGATGGGAGAGTAATTACAAGAGAACATAGGCGGGCGCTATTCAAGCGAACATTCACTATTCTAGAACAAAGGAATAGCATCTACGATGAGGAATTCTTTGTTTGGTGAGGGACAGTGCTGGATGCTGTCCCAATCGCTGAGCGTAGGGTTGCTGTGCCATGAGTCATCTCACTCCGCAGGACATCCTTCAGGTAGCACTCAGTGAAGGTGGAAGGAGATTTCCAACAAGTCGCCTGGCAAATGTCCACCAAGGAGACATCTCTGAAGAACAACCAGGACCTTGTGATATTCTTCGTCAAGGTAGAAATCGGATCGATCTTGGGGCGATACTGAGACAGGAGATGAAGTTGAAGTGGCCGCATTCGCAGTCGACACCAGTGAACAAGGTTGACGAGGCTGGCCATAAATCTGAGAAGGAAGCGGAGCCAGGCCAGCGCCGGAAGAGCCTTGGAGCGCAGGAACAAAAGGGCACATTATTGCAGATTTAGGATGCGTTCCGGTGACGGAGTCGCAACACCGTTGAGAAGATCGAGAGCTGCCACCAGGTAGGTCAGCCGTTGTGATGGATCGAGGGCCGACTTGTCGTAATTGATGAGGAACCCTAGACGTGTCGTGGCCTCGAGGGTGAGAGAAGTGGCAGAACTTGCTTCGTTGGGGCAGCGCATCCGTAGATCTATTGAGGTGGCCCAGCACGGAATAGGTAGAGAGGGTAGGACCATGCTCAGAGTCTCCATTTAAAACCCCCTTGGCCTGATGAACTTGTTGAGCGGTTTCAGGTTGATTATTGGTCGCCATTTTCCCGGGTCTTTTTTGGGTGCGAGGAAAAAGACGAAAGGAAGCCGGTGGATAGCTGGTTCGGATGCACCAGTGTGATGGCTCCTTTGTGTAACAATGCTGCAATCTCCTCCAGAACTTGAGTTTGTCGCATGGAGGAGGAGTGGAGCGGAAGACCATCCCGGACGGCGGGGAGTTTGTGAACTCGAGGGAGTAGCCAAGAGCAATGGTGGAGAGGACCCAGCTGTCCGCGGTGATTTCCCACCAGAACCTGCTGAAGTTACCCAGGCGGCCGCCGACGGGTTGGGGATCGGCGGCCGCCAAAGGCAAACGGAAGAAGTCACCAACCCCGTTCCCCGATAGGACCGGGGTCATGGTGTGAAGAACCACGGCCGGGAGGGCATGACTGAAAACTTCTGGGAGCCGATGTAGGAGGAGCTCGCTGCGGGGCCGATGACCGATGATGGTGTAGAGGTGCTGGTTCACGAAGTGAGATTTTCTTAGCAGTCTCCATACATTTTACCTCCAACTCAAGGACTTCAGTGAACTTCCCAGCAAAGAGATCGTCCCCCAGAGGGGGAGGCCCATAAGCCTATTCTTGACGGACCCATAGGGGATATCCATGGTGTACATCGCGTTGGATCTGCGGGTAGAAGTGGCCAGAATGGAAATGCAAGTGAACTATTCAAAGATCGAATTAAGTCCCTTATCAAAGCCTCGTAAAGCTAAGGCCTCAAAGTCTGAAGAGAGCAGATTCTTCTTCACAGGCCTGGGCAATATACTCCGATAGAAAAAGAGGAAAGACTGAACATCGGAGGCCAAAGCGGGACGCCGTATCAACGCAACGGAGGGACAGGTCAAGGATAGTTTTGTCCTTACCCTGGAAGGTTTTCGCCTTGCCGGAATCGAACGACATCTTGTCTCTTGCAGCGTCAGGAATATCTGTGGTTGACAGGAAGCGAGAGATATCCTCCCGAGGAAACCAGTAATAAGATGAAGCTCTGGGCGGGAATGCGCGCCAGTGTTTATCCTTTGCCAGGGCATTCATCATTTCCACACAAGAACGGTCCAGCGGAATCTCTGGGAAGATTGGCTCAGCTGACTCAAGTCATAAAGGGTGGCACTTGGATGAAGCACATTCATGTTCTGTCGGTGCAGGATCCAATGACAGGAGCCCCAGAACATGGATCATGTTGCGTTGAAGGAGGCGGAGGCGGCCTTCCAATTGAGTCAGACCAGCCAACGAGTCGATGTCATCATCCTCAAAAGAGTAGGGTTGAAGGACAAGTTCAGAGGGAGGCGGATCGCCATGAGTCGAGGCTTGGTCCGGCATGAGTCTAGGCTTGGTCCGAGGCAACAGAAGGAGGCCTGTGAGTAGGAGGCAGAACAGCCGGAAGAGGATCCGGATCAGGTGCCTTCGCCACTGGCTGAGGCTCAGAGTCTATCTTGCGGGTGAGCGACAAGAAGGGCTCCGAAAGAGACTGGAGAGTCGCCATCCATGGAGGCGGATCCGGCTGGGAATGGTGTCTCTTCTTGGTCTTGGACGAGGAAGAAGCCGAGGAGGATGACTTGGCCTTGCGCTTCTTGGAATTAGTGGAAGCATGGGAACTGGAGGCCGGCACGGGTGGAGGAAGGGCTGGGCAAAAATCCGGTCGGTCGTCTCTTGCGAAGTACGTCCGAGATCAAGATCAGAAGGCTCATGACCGGAATCCACCTGCAGGTTGGAGCTGCGGATGAGCTTTGGCGGACGGAAACCCCAGCGACGTAACAGTCTAGAAGGGGCACCATTGTCCAAGGCAACAGGAGGCTGGACAACATGCAGGGTTGTAGGCTCGCCGAAGCGACCGAACGGACTGAAGCGGGGGAGCTTGGCGATCCTGCTGTGGAGCCCGCTGTCAGCCTGGAGGGTGTTGACTGGGCCGACTTCCAATCGGATGTCGCCCGGTGAGCAAGGGCCAGTGAAAGGCCCAGGGCAGACGGCTGACTATCGCCCCGCAGGCCCCACTGAGCCATCAGTCGGCAGGGCTCTTCGGGGATGTAATAAGAATGCCAGGAACCTGCAGCAGCATTAAAGGAAGGGACGGCACATTACTCCCAATGATAGTGATCAAAGGCATTGATGCGGAAAATCCGCTCAACCCGATGAATAGGTGTAGCCTCAGGGCCCATCACCTCGGGCCCCCGGACTGCTTGGCCGCACAGCAGCCGCCGGTCGCAGCGCCGGGAGTGGGCATAAAAGACAACGGCAGAAGACCAGCAGGCTTGGCTCTGTGGTGGGTAGGTGGGTGGAAGTCATCAGTGATCAAGGGCATTATTACGGAACCGCACTCTCAGCCTGATCAATCCTGGTAGTGGTCATCAGAGATCAAAGGCTTCGCGGTACTCCGGTCCACCTGATCTATAGAGGCCGTTTTGATCTGGGAGATGCGGTACTCCGGTTCTCTCTATTCAAGGAGGGTATCGATCAGGTTTTGCGGTACTCCAGTCCACCTGATTGTGACGATCCAGGCCCGAGGTGCCTCAGCCTAATCAGGTCTCTCCTCGTCGAGGCCGCTAATTGGAAAACGCAAAACCGCACCACAGGGAAGCGGGGCGGCTCACTAAGCCTCGCTCTGCGGTCAGACCCGAACTGCGTTGGGCCGTTATTGTTCGAACGCATGCACCACATAGTGAGCAAAGGGCCCTCCAACACTTAACGGCCATACCCACATACCACATCACACATCACAGTAGGTCACAACCTAACCTATATATGATCAGTGGTCGAAATTAGCGGTAGTCCACTAGCCCGAGGCTAGTGGTTTTAGTGGGAGGACTAGAAGTTCTTACTTGTCGGTAGTCCGACGGGCTAGTGCCTTTTTTAGCGGGGGCATGAAAAGAAATACACACCGTAAATGTAACACCATGCCGTGCAGTGGTATTTTGATTGCAGATGCATGTATATGTACATTTGTACAGCCTATCGTTACACTGTAGACACGACGGGTTCTTTCCGTACACAACACGGCCCATGCGTACATGTATTCACATCGAGCTGATACTCTACACACGTAGGCCAGCCACACGACATTGAACGCATCATACGAATGTACGTGTGGATTTCACGGTACCCCATACATTTTAACGATATATTGTGCAACGAGAAAAAATGTTTTCTACTGGGCTATCGCGAAAATAATCCAGCGTTTTGTCCAATCAGCCTGTGTGTTTGAAGCGATAACAATAGTCTTTCCAGCACGTAAGATTGATTTCTACTGGCTGTTACTGAAAAGAATGAAACGATTCGGCCAATCGCATTGTGCGTTAGAAACAATACAATTTTCCGAGCGCACATGGATCGATACCGTCTTTTCGGATTCGCGCAATTTAGGAAACAATTTGAGTGCCAAAAATCCAAAACTTAATTATTTGTAGGACTACTATTTACTATTACTATTATTATACTATTAATAATACTATTATTTTGTAGGACTACTGAAAAACTCAAAGGACTAGTAAAACAATGACATTACTAGTCCTGTGGGCTACCATAGAAACCAAGTTAATTTCGACCCCTGTGTGATGCACAGAAAAAAAGGGGCAGAAAAGAACCACAAAAAAAAGCATGCAAGAAACGAAATAAGAAAATAAGCATTCTTACCAACAGACAAGTAAACACTCTTTATTTCGTAAAAGGAATTAAGTCAATTCAATAGCAAGAAAGGTACGGAACCCGAGAATTCAAGGAGTCATAAAAGACACATCTGTAAACTATAGGCGCTGAGAAAAGGACGAACATGGCGGCGGGACCGCATTGCATTGTAGTGGGTCAGAGGAAATAAGAGGAAGAAATTAAAATAATGTAAACAAGGGGGTGAGCTGCATCCGAATCTGTTGTAGAGCTAGGTCTATGGCTTCACTCCATTGGAAATAAGCAGAGACACCGAGAAAATAGACTTCGGCGTGAGCTCTGGAAGCCTGTTTCAGACATTGACACGGCCTACGATGTGGCTCGCTTGCGTACTGTGCGACATGGGACTCATTATCGTTATTGGGTGTGGGAGGGACAGGAACCACGAGATCCTGATTGAAAGTGAATCGTAAAATCTCCATTTTCCAATGTGATCTAAGTAAAATTATCACACAATGCTACAAATACTATCCACTCTAAAACTTCCCCTCTGAGAAAGCAGAGCTTTTTTAGGGGGACCTGGCCCCCTCCACTATATTTTCAGGGGGGGCCACTGAGCTCCCCCCAGTTCCTACGTCCATGAACAGACAGATGAATAACAGATCATAGAGGAAGGACTCAGAAGGAGTTTGAACTGCCCGGGCTGTTACATCTGGCCAATTACCGCTTTCTGGCATTACTGATATGTCCATAGCCAGAGTGCAGTGAACATTTGCTATGCACCATGCCCCATCTGTTTCACAACCATGAACCCCTTTGTACCCTCTGATCGCTGTTGCAATTTGTCGCTGGTAATCTACATCCACTGAGGTATAGGAAATTGAATATTCATGCCATCGTTGGTGCTTGTTTTGATCTTATGAAAACATATTTAATGCTTGCGCAGTTGCTTGCATTACATTGTGTGCCATAAATTATGTGCAGTCATTGCGTTTAATGAGCACTTTCTTCTGGAGTTATTTTTGGAATAAATGGCCCGGTTTTTGTTTACAGATTTTCTGTTTTGTTTCAATCATTTTTATTATGGCATTTGTACAAAAGTGTATTTTATGAGATTTCATGATCACTCCCTGTGATGAAATAGCTCATAATTTCACTTATGAACTTGGCTTTCCAGAAAAAGTCAACATTTTCTTGGACAGTCTTAGCCAAACTCTTACCAAGTCTTTGAAAACTGATGTACTGGGGGAGAATAAAATTTCAAACTTTGATGGATAGATAATGAAAATGTGAATCAAAATTTTAAAATTTTATTTACGATGGCAAAAGTAGGTCTAATATCAGAGATTTTTCTCCAAATCCTGGTCACAGCAATAATTTGTATTTAATTGCAAGCCAAAAACTACAAGTGTTGCCAGGATACTACTGGCCACGCTTGTCTGGCTAAAAGATGCCGGCAGCAATCAGGCAGTTTTGGAATTTTTCTGTTATTCGTCTGACTCAGCGGTGACATCATTCAACACTTTAAAGTGCCAGAGTTGCAACTCCTTCTGTGTCCTTCCTCTATGGACAGACAGACTGACAAACATGCAGACAGTCAGATGAACAAACAAAAGAGCACAGTTATCCTATGAACTACAGCTCTCCTTTTTGTTTTCAGTACGGAAAGATTTTACATTAGAACCCCCAACCAAAATTAGTTTGGTACAGCAAAAAATTTGAAAATTTTAACTTGTACTCAGAAATGCTTGGCACAAGCTCCAAATTGTACAAGATCAAAAAACTGTCTACCAGACCTTCTTCTTGTCTCCAAACCCTAGTTAAGATTAATGTAAACAGCAGAAACCATTTTTAAATCTCGGCTGCCAAACCCCCATGGAAGCCGCCATTTTGAAATATAGGGTGCACTGAACTGATTGAAGTCCCATTGAAGAATGTAAAATTGACCATGTTTGCAGCCCGGTGTGGGCAACCGAAGTCCCTCAGGCCTCTTAAACAAAAAACAAAGTGTTTTGGGGTCATTCAGCTTTCATTTGATTTTCAATTTCTGGTAGGTTAACCAATGATTATCCACAAAAAACAAACTCACCCCCAAAAATGACATCCCTCCACCTTTTCAGGCTCTTGGGGCAATTTTTCAGAGGTATTTTTCTATGCTTTGCCCTAGGATGGGAGCCCTTGAATCTAGGGAGTTCATTCTGGGCCATTCTTCCTCAATCCCACAATTTCTTAGGCCACACCATCTCCTTTTTTTCAAATAAACTGCAGGGGTACTTTTTGAGTGCCTTGGCCTGGCAAAGAATTTCCCTTGAATTGGGCAGTCCACCCAACAATCCGACGTGGCGCCGCCCATGGTCAGCATAGAAACATCACAGGCCCGGTTTTCAAAGCACCATATATCGAAAATGTACGGTTTGGGATAGCCCCATAAATGTGGCCTACGGTATGCTGTGCTCCCCTACAGCCACATGCCCATATGCCTAAACTGCTCACTGCCATGACTACCAGCCCATGCCTGGGTAAACAGGAACTAGCAGTCGCATCTGAACTCCTGGTGCTGTATTTGCATAATGTGAAGTTACGGTTTTGGGGTCACAAACTTGTCGCCATGATGATTTGAGCTGTCAACGTCAATGTATATGTGCAAGAAAGGATAAAGTTCAAAAATTAGCTGGAAGTTTCTAAAAAGTAAGAGGTAAGATTACGTAGTGAAGGTATATGAGCATGTGGCTGTAGTGGAGTGCACCGGGGTAGGCCACATTAATGGGCTAGGTTTGGGAAAGCTCAGGTGCTCATATAAATGTCCAAACTCTAAGGAATGTGCCGGTGTAGGTAAAATTGTCGAGTCATTCTCATTTCAGTTTGTGACAATCCTGCAGTTTGGATTTCAGGCATTTAGGACATGCCTTGAAATAGGGCTGTGGTGGCGACAGACAAGGGACAAATTGTAAAAGAGAGCCCCCACAGCCCTTTTTGTGGGGGGTTCATTACCATTAGCATCCTGCTCCTATAATAAGGAAACAAAGTCCACTTTCTCAAACTAACAAACATTTTGATCATAAGGAACCATTACTCATTCCTGACAGGCCTAGTTTAGGTAAAATTTAACAATATTTAAGCAAGAAAACTTCAAATTTCTAACCCGACTTTGGCAAAAGACAACCACTCAGTCGAACGACGCCATTTTGTTTTTCGTATGGTTACCCGAGTCAGGCTTTTTGGTTTCATTAAAACAAATCTCCATCCAGGTCAAGGAACCAGACTACATTCGCTTATATGTGAGTGTAGTCCACTAATTCAGGCCCCATAGAACAGTGTAAAATCAGCATTGTTCGGGGCCCAATAATATGTGTACCAACATCCCTGAGACATCTGAAACACAACTGATTACATTTTGAGTTATTCCCTCAAAACAAAAGTACCCCCCCAAAAGTGATTTTTCGAAAGTGTGCTTGCAGCCATTTTTCAAGTGACAACCCTCAACTTTCTCGGGCACTTTGGAGTATTTTTCAAGAGTAGTTTTTAGCCATGCTGCTCTCAGATGAAAGCCTAAAGACCCAGGGAGTTGATTCTGGCAAAGATTTACACAATCTCACCATTTTGGGGGCCATACAATCTCTTTTTCAAAACATATTGTGGGGGCACTTTTAATGCTAATGAGCTGGTCAGAAATTCTCACTTGAATTAGTGGACTGCTCTTCGGGGCGGTCATGTACGCTGCCGTTTTACCCAAAATATCTCTCAAAAAAGAGGACATCACCAACAACTTGTTAAGATAAGTTATTTTGAAAAGTAGAATTTGTTCCCCTGTGATAGGAACAGGGTGCTCAAGGTAATGAACCCCATTTTTGGGGCTAAGGGATTAGGATGCACTTTACCATAGCAAAAGCAGTGTAAAATCAACAGAGGCAAGGGCAAAATAACCTTAAGCCCACATTACTGGGTTTTCAAGTTGTCACACGGAAATCTCATTATCGTCTGGGCCGTCCTTTTTTTCAATTGTTGGTTGGTAAGGCAGGGACATTTCTCACTTACCTCCTGTGAATTAAGTCATATACAAACAATCCCGACAACGCGAGCCAAACATGTCATCTCGCGCGCGCGCGTGCTCATTGTAAGCTTAGGCCGTGTCCGAAGCGGGCTTCCAGAGCTGCGGCTATGTCTATTGTCTGGGCGTCTCCACGCATTTCTAATGGAGCGAAGACCTAGACCTAGCTCTAGACAAGAGATTCAGATCGTGCCACGACGTTGCAATATCACGTGGAAACTGAAACTGGTCGCCGATCAACTTCTTCACAGCAAGTACTGTATTGAGCTGAGCAGGGTACCAAAATGAGCTTATATGATCGGCGCTCGGTCTCCAAATACCTGTGCGAACAGAGGCGAATTAACCACGAAGAGAACGCCAGAATTATTTTTCGTAATGGAAATCGAAAGAATGACCTCCAAAATGTTATGTAAATTCGCATCAATCACAAAAACCACAAATTTTCCACACCAAAGGCCTGGACAAACGCAACTTACTAAGGCTCGTTTCAATCATGTTTCAATCATGACCGCACCAAACAGTCGCTGCGTGACGTCATTCTACCAAAAATGAACAAAGTTACGTCCGAAATTCTGGGAATTTAAGCATAAAATGCCTTAGATGGCAATAATGCCTTCCGAAGCCGAACCATTACTCAAATTCGACGTATTTTGTCTATACGGTCA
The DNA here is from genome assembly GCF_001949145.1 of Acanthaster planci. Next base: position 60,906 of record NW_019091770.1, on the reverse strand, counting down.
GCTATTTTCTTGCCAATTGGGGTTGCATACAAACATGTACGTTTGGCGCAAAACGGGCAAAATAAAGAGTGGTACTCAGCGGAAGGGACAACTTTGTACACTCACCATGCAACCGTGTGAGGTTGTATTGCTCGCATCTTCTACGGTTCCACACACTGTCTCATGTGCGATACATGTACACGCTCACCCAAAGCAAATCGCAAAAAACGTACACTGTAGGACGGAAATAGCGCCCTCTGGTTGTGTTCAGGATGAGGTAAGTCTTGTCTGGTTTCTTTTTTGGGGGGGGAGGGTTACATTCAAGACAGTGGCCAGAAGCCGTTTTCTTAAAAGAGTTAGCTGTGCCATTCTTAATTGGTCCTTTCCCGAAATTAGTAGTATACATTTGCTTAACGCGGAATAATAGGTAAATCGCTGGGCTGGTGAGCAAAAGGAGCATAGGCCTAACACTGGGTAAAAAAAGTGGCAGTACAAAATAACACATTCTACAACCGTAACCCATAATATCGGGAGAGAATCAACGCCGTCCGATTCTCTTCATGGTTCAGTACTCTATAATGCAAGCAGTCCCTGAATATGCCCCCAACTTTTGTTTTTAAAACGAACGCACCTCCAAGGCTCGCCCAAAGCACCGATGAAAAAGTCGTCACACATATTTTAAAAATAGTTCTAACTATAAAAAAAAATTAGCAAAAAAGTAGATTAAATGGGTAATATGATAAATTTTGTGCCCCCCATTTTTTTTTGAAATTTTCACTCCCCTAGAGTTAGGTTATGCAGTTTCTTAGACATGTGTGGGTTGCTTTGCAGCGCGTGTGGGCAGGTTGACGGTAGTAGAACTTGCAACCAACCACAAGCGTCCTTGAAGAGGAGCAGATGAATTCAGTGGCCAGTCGGACCCTCCACTCCACTTGGCTACTGGACTCAACAGAGACTGTTCTGTTGTCTCTGTGATCTCTTCTTGCATTGAACCTGCCACAATTACATATTCGTCCCTGTCCTGCTCTTGGTGAGTTTGATGATACTTTTGTCTTACGTTTATGCCTAAATTGAAGTGTCTGTTCTTATCTCAAAGTTTAGACCAAGTCGTTATAGGTTAATATCATATTGTATTTCTTAATTGCAGTCATTGTAATTTTGACTGAGAATGTTTTCAAAGAGCAAAAGAATTTGTGCACATCTTAATTTAAGCCAAGGTTCACTTTAGAGGTTCTATCCACGTTGACATCTGTTTAAGATTCTGTTGTTTCCAGATGCAAACACCATTTCTTTTGCGATATCTTCCACAATCTGTCGAAACATTCTGACTTCATGGTCCCTGAACACCGAATTAATGTAACTTGCTGTATGAGTTTCCATTGATTTGGAAGTTTAACATTCTCATGTAAAAGACCTCTGAATTAGTAAAACTTAATTAAGAAAGAACTGACTCCTATAGGATTACTCGTATATTATTTTCCTTACGTTTTTATGATATATTACTTCTAGCGTACATTGAGCAATCACATTCTCTTGACTAAAGTGAAGAGAGGTATATTTCCTTCCTGTACAAATTAATTAAGTCTGTGAATTTGCAACATTCTTCTGTTTTTGATCACTTGATAAATTTCAATCATTTGACTTGATTCACCTCTAAGTAGGTTTTTACTATAGTCGCATATACATGTATTTAGTGGTTTGTTTTTTCTTTATTTCATTTCTTATATCAGGGTGTTTAATCTTTTTGATATGTGCACTCCTTTTGCTTTAAATCAATTTCATTGCTCAGGACTTTGACATTTTAATGTTTAATCTTAATTAACTTTTACCTCCTGATTATGAGTCACTCATATTTCCCGAACTCAGACTTCCAAACTTTGACCGCAACAGTTGTAACCTTGTAATTCCCAAGACACCGGTCTTGGTATAGTGTCCTCGTAGCACTTTGATCATTTCTGTGTAGACCAACCCACACACATAAACGCAGTACCCAGGTGGACGAGGGCATTGACCAGCACTGGTAACCATGACAACCTTACACACCATGTAGTGTTTTAAAGGGACTTTCATTTTTGATAGTCCATACAACTATTTTACTTTAGTATAGTTAGTACTTCACTTGGCTACTGGACTCAACAGAGACTGTTCTGTTGTCTCTGTGATCTCTCCTTGCATTAACCTGCATTAACATATTCGTCCGTGTCCTGCCCTAGGCAAAGACACCCCTAGCAGTACCAAAGCACTAGAGTGACATCAGTGAGCCTATTGAGCTGCATATACTGCTGGACAGTGAGTGACTTGGAGCATGGAGAAAGGAGTGGAGTCACGTGAATTCTGTTCCCCACACCTGATTTATTCAAGCCGGGGAAGGAGAGACAGTGCAATCGAGCCATACACACCATCTGCACTAAGCCAATGATCTTTGGAATTCATTCAAGCCCACTCGAACTGCAAGTCCTTTAACTGCAAGCTCCCCAGCTTATTTCCAAGTGAAGCCAAGACAAGTCATCCCCAACTTCAACACATCTTCAAGCTAGGCCCTTTATTTATTTTTGTTGTTAAATAATAATTATCTTCTGTGAATAGAATCCCTGGGTTTTTCTTGTTATTTTTAAATAAATGTATCCTTTAAAGTGAGGATATTTGTATTTGGTTCAGCGTGTGAAATCTTTTCGCTATCTTAGCCAGAAACGCACTAATCTCCACTGGTTGACTGACAATAAAATGGCCTAAACTAGTAAAAAAAAAATCATGTCAGCAGGTGTCATGACTGTAAAATTATGCCCGCTACAAAAGTTACTCTATAGGCCTATAATTTGTTAACGTTTCTTCTTTTCTATTACACGTACCAGAAAAAGTAAAACATTTTCATCAATTGTAATTTTCTATTTTTCTACTGTCTGGAAGAGCTGATCGAATATTTACAATACAGTGGTCTAAAGTGGTCACCTGCCGCTCTGCTATATAGGACGTCCACTTAGTTATACCAAGGAAAGCTGCTAACGTCATTCACATATGCATCCATCGACACCACGCATGCGTGCTTGTGCAGGATGTAAACCAATCGGCTAATGGTAACATGGCTACAGATAACATGAATCAAACTACCAAAGGCCTACGTGTGGGTTTTTTACCCAGCATATCGGAAGATGTGCATTTGTGGTGGAAGAGGTTCTCAACGCTTAATTGGCCTAAGGGTTTGATGACACAAAATAATTAGATAAATATCGAACATTCCGTCCACTGAAGTTACAGGGCATCCGATTGTACTCGTGTGTCGTAGGCCTCTATTACTTCATTTTATCCCATACTTAGACCACCGCGTATACATGTAACATCTTTTTTTTTTTTAAATCCTTTCTTTTTCCAAATGCGTGTTTCTTATTTTAGGGAGAAATCTCTCCTCTCTTCTTTTGGAGTGGTGATGTTGGATTCCATACTGGGTGGATAAACGGTCATGTCCAGCGCTTAAATACACAAGCTACTTCAGTTTTTGCACATAACGGACACTTGAGAGTTTCCTGAGCTCTCTGGTAGTCTGATCAACTCAACTGTCCAGAACAATGCAAATGAAATCTTAAAACTGGTTACACTAAATGTTGTATGCCTCCAGTTGACAACTTGAAAATTGTGCTGTGGACAAAATTACTTCTCAGGCAACGCACGAAAATGCGAACTGCAGGCAAGATACATTAATAACTGTGAGCACGAAGAAACATTACGTCATGAACTTTATTCAAAAGGTTATCCCAAGAAAATCGACTTGGGTTCCAGTTTTGGTCGTTTGGGTAGATACCAAACTTTGCTTAATACAACAACTCTACGTTATACCTCTAGATCAAAGGTAAACTAACAAAAGGGACACTGACTCGTAGAAAAACTAATTAAGCACATTAAAGTTATTTCAGTACGTGTGGCACTGATGAATATCCACATCTTTCCTGGGATTTCAGAGTTGGAAAAACATATAGATTCCTGGGGGAACTTATCCTGCGAGTGTTTACTTCCCACTGCATTTCAGTGGAAAAATTGCCCTCAAACGCGCTTTTTTGTATCTTTCGTCATTGTAGGTATTATTTTCACAGCCTCACAATTCTCGAAGGAGCACGAAGCTAAGATGCTATATTTTCAGAAAATTACCAATAGAATGAAATTTTTAATCATTTAGGCTCTCGGATCTCTGGTAAATGTCACATTTTTCGTCAAAATCGGGCTCATTTCCTGTGTGAAATCCCTTTATGGCATGCAACCCCTAACTTCAACTTGTATTATTTAACAGCGCCACCTTACGGCTCAGTTCCAAAAAGTGCAAGCCTTTGTCTAGCATATAATGTAAGTATCATGGTGATTAGTTCAAGAAAAACATTCGCGTTTCTTTCTTTTCAAAAGACCCATCTAAATTTGGCGTAACTTGTGGCTCGGCTGGTAATGACTATAGTCATGCATGGACGCACACGCGCCTCCGTATGTACACGCCGTAAACAGGATGTACATGTGCATGTGAAGAAACTCTTCACTGAGCTAGGGGAATTCAAAGTCATCTGTGCACAGTAGTTTCAGCCATGCCTTTTGCTGGGGTCCTTTCGGCGCAAAAGTTTTCCATATGCAGAAAAAGAGATTTTTCTGAGCAAGGTAGAAATCTTCATTCAATTATCGTGGTATTATTAAAGTATTACCGTGACAAACTCAATCGCATATCCGATGTAAGACGATTTAGTTCGCTTGATGGTTTCACTATTATAAATCACTCTGAACGTGTTCTACATTACCTCTTGACTTTGTTAATAAAACCAGGAAATAAATAATGCTATATTCACTAGATTATCTCTAAAAATGCATCAACTTCCCTCCACAAATCTTATATGCAAGTTCGGATTCTGGGATCACAAATAAAAGGATACGCTTGAGGCCCCAGTACCTAGAGTATCTGACGCACTCCCCAGACAAATCTCTTCCCGCTTGGCTAGTGTCGAAGAACTTGAATAAACCACCATCCTACATGTGCCAAATTTTTATGATATCATATGACTCTCAGTTGGTCGATTGAGTGGGCGGTTCTAAAAAGACGCGTGAGAAAATACCTACATTCTTGCTGCAGGGTTTCAATTCAACCATCAGCGCTTAGGCCAGTGAACTTAGCCCATCTGTCCGTCTCTTCTCTTCCACAAGAAATTTGATTAGTAGAAAACCATTTCGCAGTCATGTCATGCAATGTGTTGTGTTGTGTACTACTTCTGGCCGTGAGTGTGTATGCTGCCGCCAATAAAGGAGGTAAGTTTCCTATGTCAATGTATAATATGAATACAGTTTGTGATTCCTGCGAACTAGAACGTAAGATTTATTGATTGAAGTTCAGGGTGGTCGGATAAAGATGAGGAACATACACTTAACACTTTTCACATCTATGTTGAACACTTAAATTTGGAAATAAATTGACAATAAACGAATTTGAAATCACCAAAAAAGGTAAATATTCTCTGTGTTTCGATGAATTTTAATGTGATCTTTACAATTCGTTCAGTTAGTAGAGTTGGTGCAAATGGAGATCTGAAAGCCTGATTTTCTCCCAAAAGAAAAAAAATGCAGCCTGTGAAAAGGAAACGCGGTGGAAACAATAAAGTGCATGATTTTGAATTAAACACATGCTGATGAAGCGAATTCTTGCTGACATTGGTGAGGAAAACCTTTGAAAAAACTAAAAGCTTTCTGTTGATATACGACGGCGAAAACCTTAACAAGTCTTGGAATCGGAAAGCTTTCCTCTTTTCAAGCTTAAAGGTACTTGGCAATTTACAGGCCTGCTTCTTTTGGGTTTCAGAAAACTATATCGACAAGATGCAGTCACTTATTACACGATATACATAGGCATTGTAATTGATTGTTTAAGATGAATTTTTATAGGGACAGGTACGTTTCAGCACAGTTGGTCGAACAGACGCAGATACATAATTTAATTCACACTCCGTCTTTGGCTGATCTTCCAAAGAAGTGATTCAACAATCAAAATTATTCATTGAATTCACATTGCTCGACAGTACCATATTTTCAACGTAGTTTGTAGAGGAGCATAAAAATAACCTCAAACTAAACGAAATAGCTAAGAGTTAAACTAAATCGTGTCCTAACTTACCAAGTACTTCCCTCGACAGTCTCTGACCCGTTCAACCCAAATAGCCGGTGAACAAAAATGGCCATGTTTGAATCCAACTTCATCAGGTTTGTATAGGATTTTTTTTAATGACAAAATTTATAACAAATTTTGTTATAAGCCTGGAGGAAGCTTCATACCCATCTAGTCTCTGCTTTTGTAGCAGCGTTGACAACATCTGCGGTGTCAATTATTTTTTTGTCTCAAAGTAAACTTGGTGTGCCTTCATTTAATGTTCCTTCAAATTAGTATAAAAACGGCCATACTTGAGAATTACAGCCTCAAAAGCCTAGGATTAAAAATAATCCCGTAACTTCTCTCTGTGAGCTCAATTTGAAATTGCATGACATATAACCGGGGGATTTTCAAGCTTTCCCATTTTCAAAATTTGTTCACAAATTCATAACTTCATTTATGGACGTTTACACCCACACGAATGACTCCATCCCTGGAGCATTTGCCGATAGCAAGACTTAGTGGTTAAACCGGGCTCTCCGGAAGCGCGACTTAATAGTGTTTAATTAAACTATTTGTACTGGGCTCGTACAGTAAAAAAGACAATTTCGGACAAAGCCTAATTATCGAAGTGGTCTTTTCAGTATAATTGTTGGTCAATTTTAGTATAATCGTTAGTTGTTCTTAGTATAAATACTGGTCATTTTTAGTATTATTATTGGTCATTTTTAGTATCATTATTGGTCATTTTTAGTGTACACATAATTGTTGGTTATTTTAGTATAACTGTTAGTAATTTTTAGTACGATTGTTGGTCAGTTTTAAAGTAACTGTTGATTATTTTCCCAAAGAGTTATCCAAAAGTTGGAATCCTTGGTGATTAGAAATGGGAAAGTTTATATTTACACCAATTGAGGCAAAAAGATGGTCAAAATATGCCCAACTTTATACCGTATAGGCAACAAAATGATCCAAAAAGACAGTAACTTGGATTTGTAAATTAACTTAGTCTTAAGTACTCGATCACGTCGTAAAGACGACAAGATAAAAAACAAAACAAAAACGAAACAAAATACAAAACGAAAAAACGATGACTTCAGAGTTCAGTAATACTACCCCTCCAACCTAGACACGCACAGCGTAAAGCATTTATATGACAGTGTATGGTATGACAACAGCACCAATTCTCAGGAGGTGAATGGTTCTTTGATCAGACATGTTTTGCGTCGGCTACAGAAATTCAATTACTCGCCTTGTCAAACATAAATTTAATAAAAACAAAGCAATAAATCGAAATGGCATGTAGCAAGGGGGTTATGACATCATTCTCACACACACCGTTCCAGTGAGTGAAATATTAAACCTCTGTTTTTCTGCTGGGTGACATTTACAGCATTCAATTCACATCACCATGCACATCCTAAACGTCTGCTTCACTACTTATTGTTTCGCAATTCGTAGCACTCCAATGCACATCCTACGTATACGCCTCTTCACTTCTTATTGTTTTGTAGTTCACGCTTGATTAATTACACCACCTGCTGTTGATATCTCTATCAAGAGGCCAGAATTAATGAAATACATGTACGAGTGCCGTTTGACTGATGAGCTGATTGATAATCCGACTACACAATTTCCGCCCATGAACTTATCGCAACAGGGGAATGGAATATCAATCTGGAAGCTACGAGGTTTGATAGTAAGTTGATTAGGCCACAAAATACAACCTGCACGAGTTACAGAACAAAATGGTAAAACGTAAACTACTGTCATACATTACAAAGCACTGGTCTTGAATTTATGAATTAAAGCTACTCTTCGCCTCACATGAGTAATTACACAGTCATTATTATTGAGCACTAAACTGTGACGATTACGGTTGAGTAGTATCATTAAAAAAGACACGCCTACGGAAAGATGGCTGATTTTTAATAAATATGTTTTTTATTATTAAAAATAACTGATTTGGAACACGAAGGGAAAACATGCACGCTTGGGTGAATTATACAGTGAAGTGACTGGATGGAGGGAGAATGGGTCAATTAAAACTGATATGTTCATCACATCTAATCATTTTATGATACACATGTACAGTTTAGACACAGGTAGCAAGTATGCAACTGCAATCTTAGATACACCTGGCATTCCTTTTAATTTCTGTGGGAAAGAACTATTACCAAGATTTACAAGACTTTGTTCATCATTAAGTAGTTTTTATTCTTGACTGAGTGCTATCCTATAGCTATTTTTATCTTTTCATTATTTACTTTGGTATGTAAGCTTCACAATTGCTGCGATATTTAATTTTATAATGGACACAGTCTTGTACTCCTGACACACCGCTTTGATGTGTAGAAATTTTAACATACTACAACGCAAACACTGTCCATCGTGTGATTGGAGAGTTGCAGATCTTCGAAGTGATACCATAACCCGACCAGATATGGTGCACGTGCACAAGAGTGCAGAGGGTCTCGTTGTGGTCAAACTGATATGCACACCATAGTGCTACTGTAGCACTGAAAATGGCAGATGACTTACGAAAAAAATGTTCATTTTATTGATGTAGGCCTACACTTCTCAACTAGTATCCACGGCTAATTTAACTCTAAGACAAAAATAAAATACATGCATGCTAGACAACAAGAGCTACCTATGAAATACAACTGTTGAGCAAGAATTGATTTGAGACAGGACAACTTAATGTCACTATATTGTTTACTGGACTAGGTAAAAGAGTGACTTCTTGACAAAAGGAATATTGAGGTGCTGTATTAAAAACATGTTTCATATTCGTGAAATAGAATAAAAATTGCATTAAGTAGCTTCCTCTCCAGGAACAGTATATCCAATCTGTCACCTCATGAGATTATCCTCACCACTGTGATCATAAACATTCACAACGGCAGACTGTTACTCCGAACCCCTACAAAAAGTGGAGGACTGACCTTAAAAACAGAACAATACCTGTGTACCTGTAGATATGTTTCTCATTATTTGTATTGTATCTTTAACACAAAGAAAAATGCTTGGAACCACTGGAACCAGGACCATGCAGTGCGCAAATGCCTAGTTGGGGATATGATAGTGACCTAGAGCAATGTGTGAAGTTCACATACGGAGGGTGTGGAGGAAATGCCAATAACTTCGCCTCTGCTGGAGATTGCATTGACAAATGCGAACGTAAGTAGATTTGTTGGAATTAAGTCCCACATAGGCATAACACAGCAAAAAATAATAGTAAATGCTAGAAAAGTGTCTGTGTTACTAACAAATTAAAAATGCAAACATGTATGATCTGACACAAACTGGAAAGATGACGCATGGAGACATGCAGGCAAATGCCTGGTGCAAAGCAGTTAAACAAAGTAATAAGGTCAATGGGATAACATCATCCAATAAAAAGAAAGTAAAACATTCTTTCCAAAGAAAATGGTGAGTGAAATCAACGTACCGAAACCTGTTTAGGTTAGACCCTCCTTTAAACTATTTCCTCCTACAGATCCTCGCTCATGTTATGACGAAGAAAATCAAGTTTGGTATGCTCATCAAGAGAACAAAGGAGGAGGATATGGCTGTGGTGGATGGTATGTAGATCTTTCTCAGATCATCAATCAATTACATCGCTTTCCAGACGGCATGGTAAAAGTACATCTGTGCCATATATCTATAAACTGTACATGTATATAGATGTTACTTCAGTAGTCTTAATATGATTAAATTCAAAGCTGAACAAGCAGTCATTCACCATTTCCTTTCTTTGTAGCACTTGCAACGATGGTCTGTTCGAATGTGGGAGTTGCAGTAAGTTAACCTCATTTGTGTTGGCTGGTTTTTATGATGAAATCCTGAAAATTTAACCTTTGTGTTTTAATATACTTTAATTTCTGTTTTACTATATGCTTTTTATGCAACAATGAAACTTTCATATTTACTAGCAAAACAGTGATGCACGGAACATCAATTTTGCATTGATGTAGAATATGAACATGAAACCCGACAACTGAAAGTGTCTTCTCAGATTTACATCACAAACTAACAACGCCCTCACTTGTCTGAAAAAGCTGTCAAAGATTTAAATTATGCACTTTATACCCTTTACTTTCCTCAAAAAAGAATTTTCATAGACAGAAGAGTTTAAACATGCTTAAAAAGGAATTCCAAAAGAGCTCATTGTTTCTTTGACATAAACAAAGCGAGGAAATACAAATAACTGTAATGGATGTTCAGAACAAAATTTAAGCTACTTTTCTGTCTAAATAGAAATCACGTTTTTCGAATGCGACTCATCAGTTAAATACATGTAGTTCTTTATTTCTTTTCAACTAGACGCTGTCCCATTAGTTTGCAGAATCACTAACTGTGATAACAAATGCGACTATGGTTACCAGAATGATGAGCAAGGTTGTCAGACTTGCGATTGCAAGCTTGAACCAGGTAAAACTGTCTCTAAATTTCAATTGGTAAGGCCTCATTCAAAGATTACAATTTCATTATCTAATTCAACAAAGGATTTACAAAATGTATAGACCAATATTTATCTCTATTTACTGCAATAAATATAGTTGGCATCTGTATTTCGTTACTGCATTTTTTGTGGTAAGTCAAAATAGTCTTGCTGGTTAATTTACGAAAGAATTTAATGATAATTACTCATAACTGAGTTAGGTTTATAAATGGTCTCAGGTGAAACGGCTCTTCACCCTTCTTCAAGGTGCAGCCTCGTGTGCATGAGGATGAACGCAACTTGTGTTGTGCATTCGTCCAAACAAGAACAATAAGTGTAGCAAAGTGTAGATATGTTATGGGTGTGCAGGTAGAAACTTGGCAGTGGTGACTACTGCTAACTAAATGCATAGACTCACAGTTCCAGAGACTGTTCAGGAATCAAAACACCAATTTGGATTATAAGAACAAGTGAAGGTTCCTGATACATTTCGAAATTAAGTTTACTACATTAAATTAAATTGACATTAATTTTATTTCACACAGGTAACTTCCTTAACAAGTTGAAGTTCTACTGTCAAGAGTTTTGCAGCTTCTGCAGATCTAACAGTAAACTTCAATGCCCGTCCGAGTGTGACTGTTACTAATGACAGGTATCATTCATGTCAAGGACCAGGCAGTAGTTTTGTTGAGCACTTTCGGCATGATCACATTTATCAAAATCCTACTGAAGGAATAAATTACAAAAATAGCCATTACCTAAAGTTCAATGAGAATGCCCAAATGTTTTCTGAAAGCAAAGTCCATTAAAGGGCATTAAATAAGATAGAGTAACTTATTCTCTACAAGCCTGTTCTTTGAACAAAAATAGAGTAGTTTGATTATTTTTTTAACTTTGCTCAACTACCTGCTGAATTGACTGCATGACTGGCTGATTTGCCAATTCAACAAGTGTTCTGAAATGTAACAGCAACGAGATACCTATAACAATTTCTCAACATCACTATGATCAATCTGATAACGATGAAAATAAATCAGGCCAACTAAAAGTCGAAGTCATTTCGAGTAATATTTAGGACAATAAAATTGTGCGACTACGTTATCTACTTAATAACCTTGACTGCTAAAGTAATATTTGATGTCTTGAGTACAAGTGTCAGTAATATAGCTGTAAAACAGTTTAACATTAAAATCCAAATACATGCATGTACCTGTCTACATGTTGGGGAAAAGTTCGGGCGTGAACTATAGTTCGACCAGTAGTCAGTGGCTTTTTAAAAATGCGCTCGCTCATTCTAGTTACACTCGAATGACCCATTTCATGGTTGGTTGCGATTCTCAGTTGAGTCATCGTAATGTAGTGATTTGAGTCAAGTCATTAGGTAAAAATGTCAAGTTGGGTCGTAAAGATGACTTGAGTCCAACTCAACTCTGCCTTGTGGTAGTGGTTTCAAATGTAACCAAAAATTATACGTAATAAAGAAATAAATACCATTAATATTCCATAAAAATATTTTGTTTTCCTTTAGTGTATCTGTATTTAATACACGGTTACTACACCGAGTTCCACTTCATCATAACATGAATATTGGTTAAAAGACAATATCGGTCAGCATTGCATGGAATTGAATAAAAGAATGAAGTGATACCAAAATAAATGTGTTGACAGAGTCTACTACTCCTGGCATACCACTATGAAGACCTACTGATAAGACACAACGATCCAGTTGACATGACCAATTATCAACCCAATAAAATAGTTTCAAAGTTTAGATTGTAACCTCCCAAAAAATGGCAACCTAACATGAATTCAAGAATGAGGATTCTGAACTGACAAGGTTTCTGTTGTGTTTAATGTGATAAAACCTCTTTAACAATTTGAATGGAATTGCATACACTGGCACAAAAATGTTCAAGCTTCACTGGACAGCACAAAAATTGAATTATGTACACGGAAACATTCCGTAATTTTATCATGGACCCCAACTGAAATGTTCAATAAACATAGAAGACGCTACCAACTTTATATTAAAAACAATTTCTGAGAAACACTTTGGGAGAATTACAGTCGACTCTCGTTACTGCTACTTACTTATTTATCTCATATTATCTGGAACCTCATCTTACGCAAAAAGTATTTTCCCACTCGTATATGTCGTTTGTCAATCGTACTACTGTTGAAGGGTAATGAATTTGCTTTCAATACAGTTCAAACATGTTCTTTATGGAAGTGGAATGTACATGGAGATGAAATAAAGAGTTGCAATAAAGCATGTATTATACGTTCATTGAGAAGAACGTAACAGAAAAATAACAAATCCGACCGAATGGGGCAAGCAAATGTTAAGTTTGGATTGCATATTGGGAACACCATGTAGAAGTGAACTGAGAATTTTCACTTCCACATTTTTTCTGGCATCTCAAAATCACATGATGATCTGACATGATCAAAAGCCGACATGATGCTTAAACAGGCAAGGTCAGGTACAAAACTACTGACCACTAATCAAATATTTGTAACCATACAAAAGTACAATACAGTTCACACTCCAATATCCCAAATAAAACTATTTTGCCAAAATTATAATTACAATTTTCTGTAAGCTGCAACTCTCCCGACATTCATAGTAATGAACACTCAGTTCAATTGAAATTTTCATGTGAATGGATCTTCCTTTCCTGATAATCAGCTACTGCTGTACACACCAGTATTTTTGTCTTTGTGTGTTTCATGTTGTCTGCTTATAAATGAAATCAGATACAACTGACAAGCAGTGTGATTAGCCCTGAGACTGGCTCCAATGGGTTGATCACATGGTCCACACCATCTTTTATGTGAATGATTCTCTCTGTACTGGCATGAAATCAGCTATTTCTATAAACCAGCAATGTGATTAGCCCATAGACTGGCTCCAATGGGTTGATCACATCATGGAGGAAGGACACAGAAGGAGTTGTAACTAAGGCACTTCAAAGCGTCCAATGATGGTCGCCGCCGAGTCTGACGAATAATAGAAAACATTCCAAAAATGCCTGATATTAGACCTACTTTTGCCATCATAAACTTTTCAAATTTTGACACACTGTTTCATTATCCATGCAAAGTTTGTAATTCTGGTCTCCTCCGTCCAATATACATCAGTATCAAAGACTTGGAACGAATTTGGCTAAGACTTGCCAACAAAATGTTCACTACTTCTGGAAAGCTTAGTTCATTAGCGACAAAATGCGCTATTTCATCACAAAGAGTGATCGTGAAATCTCATAAAATACTCCTTTGTACAACTGCCATAATAAAAATGATTCAAACAAAACACAAAATCTTACAAACAGCTTGGCTATTTATTCCTAAAAGAAGTCCAGAAGAAAGCGTTCGATAAGGGCAACAACTGCACATGAACACTTCGAGTATACAGCCTAATAAAAGCAACTGTGCAAACACTACATTTGATGATGTTGTCGGTTCATATCAAGCACCAACGATGGCATGAATATTCAACTTCCTATACTGCAGTACACAACGTTTTAGGGATACAGATTACCAACGAAAAATTGCGGCGACGATCATGGGGTACAAAGGGAGCGTATGGTTGCAAAACAGGTGGTCAGTAGCAGGCGTGCGCTGCGCTCTGGCTATGGACATACCGGGCATGCCAGAAAGTGGTAATCGGCCAGATGTTATAGTCTGGGCAGTTCAAACTCCTTCTGTGTCCTTCCTCCATGATCACATGGTCCACACCATCTTTTTTCAAACAAATTTGGTTGAACAATGATTAACTTTGTATTCACTTACACTTAAATGTAATAACATATTCGATTTCCAGCCTTCACGGTTTTCAATACTTCATGATTACTATTCACGTTTCAATAACTGTACCATCTACCTGCAATGTTCCGTGTCTAACAATACAATTCCTGCTTTAGGTGACTACTTCCTGTTAATTCTCATCTCGTCCACCAACATAAGACAACCAGTGATTAATGTACAATGCATTTGCTATCAGGTAACTATCCACTACACGAAATATTCTGCTCTATAGGCAAACCTGACTTTCAGCAACTAACAGGTTCTGTGTGGTTCTGTGTTGTGTAATCACTCATCGCATTATATTTTAATCACACAGGCATAAGCTGATAATAAATATTTATGATGTTGGGCATCACAGGTCATTAAATCATTACTGTCAGAGCTGGTAAGGGTTGGTTTTAACTTGGAGCTAAATTTTGATATTAAATTTACTTTCTTGGAAGGCTGTGATGTAATTGATCATTTTATAAAGGCAGGTTAGATGAATTTCTACCCATCGTTCCTCCAAAGATTTCCATTCAGGTTTATACAACCCATCAGGGACACTGGCTTTTCACTAAGTTATGTCCTAGCAACAAAGCAAGTGGTCTTGCAATAGATTCTGTCAAGTGCAGTTTGTATCTGACTCATGGTAACATCTCCAAATATCCAACTTGCATAATTCTTTGAATATTTACATGACAAGAGCATTAACCTTTCTTCTGTCTCCAGAAATGGGTATTTCAACTTGTTTCCTTAACAATAAACAACGTGCACGCTGTACAGCGACTCATTACATTTCTATTTATTGTTAAGTACTTTGAGCACTAAATAGCTCATGAATAATTTAGAGTCTCAGGAACACAGTACTGCCAGGCTGAACCTGTACTTTGGATGATTCATATATCCCTCTGCCTAGCACACAGACTAGAGTCACATTGTTGAAGGCAAAAAACCCACAGTTATTTTGATGCAAACACTTCAAGGAACATGCAACTCGACTACGTGCTGGAGTGGTGTCCATCATATCAGCTGAATGGATGGTGTGATGGGTGTCAGTCACAATGAAGTACGTGCTTGCAGAATTCCAATCTTTATAAAACAAAATTAAAATGGATGTTTTTTTTAGGTGGAACATTTCTAAAAAGTAGGAGAATAGCACTGGTAGATCACTTAAAGTTCATTTACATTTGTAATTCACAATTTTGGTTTCTGTGAAAGTTTAGTGATATTTTAAACTATCTATTGCGTAAAAACTAACAAAAGATTGCTGCTGATCTATGAGGTCAAAAGCACGAATTGATGTTCTCCTTCATATCGGGAAAATGAAAACAAAAAATGTCGGGAGCATTCGATAGAAGCCTGTTTTGATGATGTAACACTACGTCTCTGCAATTATACGACTTTTCCTGTGAACGCGCCCCCATGCGAGTACTATGCTTGCTCAAACTTAACTGTGAATTAAAAGAGGTCAGACGAGAGTAACTTGGAATTGCTTTTACATCAACAATCTTGATCACACAAGTCAAGGTGATGTCAACACTAGATCCTACGATAAAGTTGAACCATCCCAATTTGAACGTGAGTAAGGTACCAGTAAATTTCAGGTAGATGCATGGCCATAGTCATTTGCTGAGAATGATGCCCAACTTATTTACCCGTCTTTTCTCTATTATCGCGCTATGAAGCCCCCATTACAGCTGCAAGGTCATGAAAATCTGAGGGAACGAGCCGCTTTATGACATCATCAAACTGATAGATTTGTTTGCTGTCCTCATTAATGCATTTTTTTTAATCTGAGCATTCTCCAATAAAAATAAATCCCAAAATGATGTTTTTTTTTTATAAATGAGAAGAGAAGCTGCCACAGCTGCCAGTCGTTATATACGTAAGAATGACCAATTCCCTGTACAGCCATAACAGTCCCAAGTTGTCCGATTTCAATATGATTTTACAAACACCCTAGGGGGTTAGGGTTCATCTTTTGGCATAAAAGCACTGTGACTGATCTTTAAGGAGGCCATTTGGGATAATGACCCAAATGAGTTTAAATTCCCAACCCACTGAACGAATTCCCCATCCAAAAGGAGCATGTATGGTTCTAAATCCACTTTTGTGATAGAGTACATGGCTCTATGGCAGAAGATCCAAAATGGGGATGGGGACTTCCAACGACTTGACAGAGGTAAATTCTCCCTTCATATCCCCCATCACCCTACTTCAACTTAAAAATGACCCCTTTCCACCAGAAAATAAAATAACCTCAATATAATAAAACATAAAAATTAATGGCCACAATCAAGGTTTGCAAAGTAATAGGAAATAACAGGAAACAAGTACGTGATCAGAAAACAAAAGACTAAAAATACAAATACACTTTGTTTGCATGTGCCCTTTGCCTCTGGGGCTGGAAGGATTGCGACAACTTCAATGCAATAAGAAGCACAAACATAAACAAAGTGTGACATGTCGAAAAACTTGTTTGGTTTTTATAGAAGAAATAGTAAAATTGTGTCAATGCACTCATATGTTACATGACAGTTGAAAGGTACCACAGTATTATACGTATAGGTGCACTCTTTGCTGGCTAATGTCTGGAGAAATTCAAAAGTGATTGGATTGAAAGCTACATTTTTCCCTAACCTCTCCTGTACTCAACTCACAGGAAGGCCTGCAAAGCCATCATCTTGAAGTTACTCAGATGACTTGCTATTTTCACTGACTGTGAAAATGAACATCTAATTTGTTTTCTTAAATACTAAGTTTGAAGTATTCACCCTCGGAGTACGATTCCTGTCACGTGAATCCCACTGCTGGGTCTTTTTGTGATTTCTGCTTCAACAGCCTTAATACAGTTTTGAAGACCTGATTAGTTTAACCTCAGAAATAAAGCTTTGGGCTAATGGTTTCTTTGTTTCTGCTGCTGGCCTATTCATTTTTTATCAATAAAAAAGAATGCATCAATCCAAGCTTTCTGAAGTAAGGAAGAGGTCCCATGCAACCAAATTACTTGTATAATCTTATTCATGTTCAAATGTTCCATTTATCGATACCTTTACCTAGTTGTAACCCTTCCAATCTTAATTCTAAATCCCCGTTTCCAAAGTGTACACAAACTACTCCCTTTTACTGCTGTTTGCCATCCTAGCTTTAACTCACCAAAACTTACTGTAGGTCACAGGAAACAAAAAACATTCACTGACTATGTGTAATGTTGAACATGTAGTTTGAAACAACACTGAGTTTGAAATAAAGCACATTATTTGAGGTTTTGAATTACTGAAATTACACATAATTTCTAAATTTTTGTTGTGATAAATCCTAAACTGTCATAGGCCATGTCCTGCATATTTGCCTGAACCCTTTGTGAGACATGACGTACATGTGTTTAAATTGCATGCCCCAGGCCATGTGGATTGCATGGCAGTGCCTGCCCAACTTTCACAGATAACTGCACCTAACTTTTTCATCATGATTTCCTTTGCTTTACTTTTTCCCTATTAATGGAATAGTTGCTTATCATAATCTATCTTATTTTATCCACATATGATTATAGATTAGCTTTATAACAGTTTTGAACAAAATTAAGCATTTTCAAAAGTGATATTTGTAAGGTGATTTAGGAGTAACTGTGGCAAAGTATACAAGGATGTTTATGGCCCATCACAGTACAGAAGGCATGCATGAAAGGTAAAATGTTCTTGCACAGTTATGTGCATGGGCCCAGTAGAGGGAAGTTCAGAAAATTATGGAGTGCACTTATGATGAAATTTCTTTGATCCTTGATGGTAATTTGATGAATAGTTCGTCTATAGGAAGTAATTAGCCTATTCACTGGGAAATTGGCACCCTTTTTTGCTAGTGATGTTTTGCGAGTTAACGACTGTATTGTGCATTTAGGAGGCACATATTTGAGTGCATGTGGTTAATGATAGAGTGTGTGTACGTTTTGGTCAATCAGCGGCCGGGGTTGGCCTGCATGTTTGTCTTTTTCCTTCATGCTCAATATGGACAATTATTCTACACTTTCACATTGTAGTTTAAACCTTAGGTCAAGATGGAGTATTTTGGGGTTCTTTGTAAGTTTTGCCTGATTTGTAAGCTCCTTTAATTTTATTAGTCCAAGCCTGAAATATACATGGAACTAATGAGTGCCTGCCTAACTTTCACAGGCGGCCACCGGGCCCAGCACTTGGCCAGTACTGAAAGCAGTATTAAAGAAACAGGGAAAGCAGAAAAGAAACTGTCCAGATCATTACTTGTGGCCCTCCGTGTGTCTGCTGTTTCACCAGGACCTGAGTGCTGATTTCCCCTCCCCAACTGTTGTGAAACTTTCCCCCTGGCCTCATCCGGCTTAGTTGCCATATCCTGGGAATTCCCCCCCCCCACAACCCTGCTGGCCAGCTGCCCCGCCCCCACCTGCCCACCTCCTTACACTTACAAAGGAAGAAAAAGAACAAGAATTAAATATCTCATCAAACATGTTTCCAGGGCAGCACACCTGATATTTTTGAATTTCATACACAATATGAGTCAGTGCCTTCATTCAAACTTTCAAGAATTATGAGCCTCATGGACTCCTTAGATTTCACAACAGTTCACAACTACATGTTTGTAGATGTATTTCATTTTTTGTAACTGTGTTAGTTTGAAGCTGCAGCAGATGGATTGATTATAGAAATAAATATCTGATGCTATATTACTTAAAAGGACCTGGACATATCATGATTAGACATGACATCATTCATGCATGAGTAATCCTTCTGTATTAACTGACATTCTCCGGGCACTAGCACCTTTTAACAAACAGGAATTCACACAATTTATTGTTTTCATGTAATTAAAATTACTCCTTGACAATAATACTTTTTCTTCATTGAACTGAAGATTATTTGGAGCTAAAGTTTTTATGATAAAATTCTTTACTATTTCTCCTCATATTGCAATGCCTTAACCTGCCTCCGAATTCCTCTTAACCTGTTTACCAGCGGGGGGGTAACCTTGTGTGGATCTGATTTACTAGACACAAGCTTCAAACAATCTGCATTATGTGGACCACTTTTGTTGATGGGTCCATGTGAAGCATGCAATTTATACACTTGGCCACGTTCGTGTGCACACGAATATAGGCATGCAAATTTTTCAAGTGATTGTGAGCACTGAATCCTGAGAGGAAACTTACAATGCTCTTTGAAATCACAACTCAAATTATGAAGTACATATTACTGCATCAAGGGACATTATCAAAGGACCAACTGAACAGATCAGATTCAGTTCACAAAACAGATGTTATTTTGTACAAATAACTAAGAGTCTTTGCATCAGAATTCCTTGAAGTTATCAAACCAAGAACTAGGAACACCTGATCACTTCCTGATTGAGTAACTGAATCAAACCGTTTTCTTTCAGGGCAACAATTTTGGATGACTTTTTAATAGACTGCGTGATGTCATAACTTAAAACTTGGCACACATAATATACCTCATCCCAAGATGAGCAAATTACTTTGATGTCATGATTTATTCTAGTTTCCTTATTTCCTTTTATTTCAGCCAAATGCAACAAGGTATTTTTGTGCCATTCCGTTTTCAACAATGTTATGATGAGATTGTTTGTAACATCCCATCATCACACAAATTGCTTGCTAGGTGCTTCAAGTCCACAAAGGGGCAAAAATGGGACAAAGATTGTTCATCTGTTGTATTTACATGTCCCTATCAGGTCAAAGTAGAGATGTGCTAGAAGTAACGTTTATAGGTTGTGTCATGATGAAACAGTGTAAAATTCAAGTAAAGGCAATAAACCGGACACTGAAATTGTTTGATTACTGTGTATTCACATCCAAAACATGAACCTTTAGATTATTTTAGGCTTGGTATATTTCTACTTACGATACCTGCATTGCAGTTGGCCTCTTGACTTGGATTTATTGTAGTCTGGACCACTTGTGTAGAAGAATCTTGACTGACCAGTAGGGGTTGCATTACAGAAGACGCTGAGGAGAGTGTGGAGGGGTCTAGTGATGCTACTGTGGTGACTTGTGTCGTGGGGTCTGGTGATGCCTCAGTCAAGGCTTGTGTTGTGGGGTCTGGTGATGCCTCAGTCAAGGCCTGTGTTGTGGGCACTGGTGATGCCTCAGTCAAGGCTTGTGTTGTGGGGTCTGGTGATGCCTCAGTCAAAGCTTGTGTTGTGGGGTCTGGAGGAACAGTTGTGGCTAGTGATGATGTGACAGCACGTGTTGTAGGATCTAGTAATAACTGTGTTGTACCAAGTGTTGTTATGATGGCAGACGTTACATCCAGATAGTTACCACTGTTGCACAGATCTACATTGCAGCAGTAGAAGCATAATGAGATGACATTTTCCCCGGGGTGACACTGGAATGGATTTTGATTTTCCTGACTCTGGCAAGCATCTGTTTCCTTACACATCTTTCTGACTATAAACAGGCCATTTTCCTCTCTGACTTCATTCATGCATATCTATGATACGTAAAGAAAATATCACCAAAAAGCAAAATGATGCATTAGTACATTACAGGTCTCCTTCACAACATTCATGATGACATTGTTTTCAATATCTACATCAATTGTTTCTGAAATGTTAGTGCACATTTCATACATACATTGTAGGTTTAGTATGAATAATAGTGTCATTGCTACTCATAACTCAGTGCTACTCATAGCCGAAATCTCTAAAAAATGATAAAGAATGAAATCATGATAGACTGTTGTAGACCACGATAAACCATGACAGCCCATGATAAACCATGAGAGCCCATGATAAACCACGACAGCCCATTTTATACAACACCTGCATAAATTCCCGTCACCTGAGCAGTGGATCTTTGATCACATGGCAATGAACTATTTGAACCAACACACACGCCACGCGACATGCATGCAGAGTGCAAAAAATTTACATGTAGAACTGAGCATTAGAAATGATGATACATCTCCTCTGCCTTGGATACTGTATATTTATTGGCCCAGAACAATCACATGACAGGGCGACATATCCGCATATCACACTCACTGTGAGATATCTCTTTCTGTCATTAGTGTGTGCACACACAGACACGAAACAGAAGAGCTTTGGGAAGTTCGAGAACAAACATTTCCGCTCCTTAGTCCGTTGTGTGCGGTATCCATGATACGCTTTGTATAGGCTACCAGGGAATTCGATCAATGATGGCGCTAGTGAAACAGACTCATTCCTGTCCCCGCAGCATATCAGGTAATGCAGGGACCGCTAACCAGACTACATGTACTGACTGGTACCCACACCAGTTTCACATTAGAGTTTACGCAATTAAAGCAAGTGAGGGGACAGTGCAGTTGCAGAAGATATCATTTATGTCTGTTTATAGGTTAAAATTGTAAAGTTTGACAGTAGGCCTCTCGTCTTTTGAAATTCAGAGCTTGTTTCTTTGGATAAATTCCTTAAAACAGAGGTACATGTATGACAAAACAATTGCTGACTGTGTGGGCTATGATGTTTTAGACACCCTTGGGCACACATAGTGCCCTTGGGTGTTCAAAATGTCATATTCCACACCACATGGGTAAAAAATTGTTCAATAATGAAAACCTCTGGATCTATTGCACTGCAGCGTCTAATGAGCAAGTTTTTTTAAGGCAAAATAATCAGAACTTGTAATGCTAATGCTGTCAACATAAGGAAACTGATAAAATGCTGCCAAACAATTTAATGAGCTCAGAATATCATGTCAAAAAATTAACATATTTACAACTGGATAATGTCCAGTTTGAATCAGTTAATTAATCAAGTTGTACTCAAAAAATCAGATGACAAGGATTTATACAGGTGTTGTATAAAACAAGTAATGTTCCGCATTCGTGCGATGGTAAGAATACATGTATTTGCAGTCGGTGACAGGTGAAACAGTATATTCCACTTGGCTTTGCTTCGTGGAACAGACTGTTTCATCTGTCACCTCATGCAGTCATTCTTACCACTGCAATAATGAACATTCATTATTTGCATAACCGACCATGACAGATCATGAAAAACCATGACATACCATGATAGACCATGACGGACCATAACAGACCATGACAGATCCTGATACACCATGACAGACCTTTAGTCTACAGACCATGAGAGGCTTTGAAAAAAATAATATAATAAATTAAAATTTGTATTACGTGGTCTCCATAACAGTGATCAAACGCGCATTAAAAGGTACTACTAACATTTTAAAAACAGGAATCAAGACCACTTACAAGGTAAAACTGCTTGAAAATACGTAGATACAATAGTAAACCTTAACAAAACACTGTAACATAATAAGTCAGTTTCCTGATATAATTTGTTTAAGATGATGTTCAAAAAGCTGTATCTTCTCTGAGTGATCCCTGTTCACCACCTCCCAGGTTGTATCATGTCACTGGGGTGTGATCCCTGGGTACATGGTGTTCCAGGTTGAGTGGCTTCTGGCTAGTGCCCCCAAACAAAGATACACATATTGACAAATGGGAAGAGCAACCAACATAGGGCTGGATAGCTCAGTTGGTAGAGCACTGGTACAGTCTTTTGGAGGTCACAGGTTGAATTCCCACTCCAGTCAATTTCTTTGTTCATCTTTATAATCATTTGTAAACACATTTTCCCAATATAATTTGTTACATTAAGAAATGATAAGATAAAAATCGGTGAAGAACAGCTCCCAACTTAAAGCTTTAGAATGTAAATGAAATAATTCTGGGACAATCTAC
>NW_019091769.1:9280-70861 GCF_001949145.1 Acanthaster planci | reverse complement strand
ACAAGTATCTATATTCTCATGCATGTGTAATGTTGTTAATGAGGAATCTTTTATTTTATTCTAAAAAACGTATAATATAATTATGGATCCAGATAGATCCAGGGGTCCAACCACAGACATAGGTCCAACTGAATAAATGGGTACAACCTTTCCAGCGGGGAGCGAATAGCGCCCTCATTAGCGTATTTTTGTGTGCACGTGTGCTCGTGTGCTCGTCGTCTGGTGTTCATATACACGTACATATGTACACTGTACATGTACATATACATGTGAAATTTTTACGTGTAGGTTAAGCCCGCCTGATCGCGTGATGGTGAAGCTTTGAAACTGTTGTGACTGTTTTGCGTCAAAAATGCCGACTGGGAGCCAGATATTCGTTGGTTTTCGTGCACTGGGGTTTCATTGCAATCATGTACCACTTGCAATCCGTTATCATCAGAGACATAAAGATCATTACGTGGTAACAGCGGTTGGGAAATCCTTCCACACGTACAACGTGAGTTTACAATGACATGGTTGACCTTGCCTCATCATTATGATGATTAGCCTAATGATTGCATTTCCGACATCCGTGATTAGTCGGTGCCTGTGTAATGTTACATGCGTTTGTTTACAAATGTGCACCCCAGCTTTTTAAATTTTTAGAAAGATTTTGTTTCAAGAAATAATAATTACATCTGGCAATAGCCTACATCATCCATGCAGTTTGGCCTACTAGTACTACTCAGGTCAGAATCTGCCTGCTCACGTATGTACTCACGCCAAACCACTGTATTTTCCTTTGTACACATAGGTCCAAGGCCCCAAATGCCAGTCATGCTATTAAGCATCAACAAGTGTCAATACATACAAGCAGCATCGACAAAGCATCAACAGCTTGATAAATAAATACACATGTATGATGATGTACCGCATACCGAGTACTTTCTTTCCTACAGTGTATGTCATGTGTACTCGCCTATTAGGTACCTCCAGAACTGTGAGGTCCGACATCCGCTCTGCTCTCATGAACGAGCGGACGTCGGACCCCACAGTTCGGGGGTTACCTATGAAGTACTTTTTGTAAAAAAAAAGAAAAACTTTAAGGGGGGATGTGTAGGCTGGTAGGCCTAGCAACACCAAACACAGACTCTTGCAAGTCCAGTGTGTCATGATGAGTGCTGTGCAACTGTCAAGCTCTTACATGCTGTGCCTATTACTTATTAGTCTTTTAGAGGCATGGCAAACACAATAAGACAGATTACAGTTTTGGGTGCAAGAGGAATTGTTTGATAGAAATTGGATAAACAAACCCACGTGGCGTAGCCAGCGGTATGGTAAAGCATAGACCTGCCGTACAAATAATTGAGGTTTAATTTATTTTCAACTTTCTGCAGATAACATGACTTTTTTTACAAGAAATATTTAGGGGATTCTTTTAGTCATCCTTCATACACATCGCAAAACTGCCCAGGCACACCGTAGAGCGTCTTGTACTTTGAAATAAAATCCAAACCAGAACACAGGGTTTCCCCAGGAGTACTGATATGTGTGAGGTGATCCAACAAATTTTAGTGCCTAAAACAAAAGTGTATGTTTTCAACAAGGCCTAAAATAAATTCTATGTAGTCCACTGGCACAAAATTCACTCAAACTTTTCACTCTAAAATAGATCGATCTTGTGTTCTGTGTTCGATCCATACCATTCTGAATAATGTACATCTGATCTGTTGCAAAATGTCAAAGTTCTTTGGCTTTTTCCCTCCATGTTTGATATTTGAAGTGTGAGGTGATAATATGCAAGAGAAAAGCCTTAGGTGGTCACTCAAATGAGTGAGGTGAATGGGCACTAACGCCCAGTCAAAAAAACTACCAGGTGTGAACATGTGCATTGCTCTGGAGCGGAATGGTTTGTTATCCAAAAAAGGGTCGTCAAGGCCAGTTGGCGCATGCGCAAGCGAAATACCGAATTGACTTATAGGAGGGCACTATTTGGCTTGGGTAAAGTCTTTTGTGTTTGCTCTAAATGAACCACTTCAGTAGCTCCCTCCTATTGTTTCTGCCATGCTTCTAAAAGGCTAATTGTAAGCTCATTCTCCCAGTATTCAAATGAAATTCTGGACCAATCAGTAATTGACTTTCTGAATGAGACCTCCATACATGTAAATCAAATCAATCGATTCAACAAAAGTCTCCCAAATCAAAGTGCTACGTAGTCTTTGTTCGTGTTCAAAACCTTACCCTCTCTCCCTAAAATATGAATTTATTAAAATAATATCCAACAAATGTTATATATTATCTTCTTTTGCATGCACATACACGTACATCCAGGTGAGTCCAAAAATGACACGTACATGTACATGCTGGAATGAACAACCCCCTAATTCCGTTCTGAGTGATTCTCATTTGGAGCTTTTCAGAGCATTCATCCAGATCCAGATGTGTTTTTTTGTTGTAGCCGGAACCCACAAAACAATAGGCCTATGCACAGAGACAGTTAAATTTTCTCAAGTTACCAAAACATTTACATGTATGAGTGATTGTTACTCTTCATGGATTTTCTTCTCTGTCTTTTTGTCTTTCCCACACCTCTCTCCAGTGTTCAAAGCTAGGAATTGTTAGCGTCAGTAAGTATTCTCTGGTCGTTGTTACTATGTGTAATTGATGTAAATTGTGAAGAACGTGAAGAATAGCCTTCTGATCTGCCAGAAAGTTTCTGTGCAAACGAAATCTTTAGAAGTTGATAAATGTGTTATAAAGAATTCCTTTTTGAAGTCTTTATTTTTTTCTGGTGGTGGCTAGATTACTAAGGTTATATGTCACTATCGCTGGGGTTCATGGTACATTGTATTTGCCCTATCTCACTTTTCAGTTGCTGAAACATGGAATATCACCTATTTTGGGATATCGCAAGCCTCAGGGCAGCTCTCGCACTGATTCCTAATTTTAGGATTCTTACCTTTTTTATTTGCTCAATTTATCCTCTTAAATAAGGCAATGCTTATCCCGGCGTCATCAGGTGTGTAGCAGCTGATGCCTTTCTTGTGTTTACCGCTTGTCAGAATATAGTGAGGGCTTTCACCCATGGAAGACAGGTAATTACATTGTCCTTGTAATGCATTGTACCTTAGTAGAAAAGAAAGCAAGGCTAGAGAAGTAGAGTAAATGTCTGCCGCCTCCTCTTCTGACAAGATTTTTTTTTTTTACAGTGCTGGTGAAATAAAATTTATACAGACTTATGAAATATCGTAAACTGCGTTGTGATATCGCAAAGCTGCACAAAAGCTGAGGTTGTAGGCAGCTTGAGCCAATTTCATAGAGCTGCTTAAGCATAAAAATGGTTTAAGCTGGAAAAATCTTTGCTTAATAAACTTTATCTGATTGTTATGCTAACATGGAGTTTTGGCCGGTTACCTGATTTATCAGGTAAGGTTTTGTGCTTAAGTAGCTCTATGAAATTGGCCCCAGGCCTTCACACAAGAATAATTTTGGCACTTTCTCTTATTGTTTTTACCCCCAATGGCATCTTTTCTGAATATGGTACTCTCAGATGGACTCCAAATTTCTAATCAAAACAAGTTCCACCTTTACCACTCAGGTTCTGTACACTTATTCTGGGCATGGCAAGGATGTCCATCTTCTCTTGCCATTTGGAGATCATCTCGTCTCGGTGGATGAAGACAGCCTACTGAAAATATGGGACATCAAGTCAACAGGTGGGAATAAGAAGGGGGAAAAATCACCTTGCACCCAATCGATGACCTTTTGATCTCTCAGGAATCGTGCCCGTATGCATTGATACATGTAATATCCGCTCGTCGAAGAAAGACACAAGCAGATGAATGTAGAGTTGAAAGTTGAGTGGCTGTGGTTAAAACTGCGTTATGAGAAGAATTTCTATGTTGATTTCCACTTGGCCAGTAGACAGCATTTGGGCCAATCCAGTCTGCCCAGTTACTCCACAGTTAGGCTAATTGAACCTCACTCTGGGGTCCCATTTTACAGAGCTGCTGAGTATAAAAACATGGTTTGAGGGTGGACAGTCAATGTTCGTTCCCCTCGGTAAAAATATAATAGTCCCGAGGAACAGTTTACCTTGCTGGCACATTTGAGTTACGCGCAGATCCTGGGATACATACTTGACTAGTGAGAATTCGGCTCTGGAATCATGAATTGTTAAATATGTGTGATGTGTGGTAACTTGGAATGTTTGCTTCAGCAGCAAATATATGGGCAAAAAGCCGGCCAGAAACCAATCATACGAAATATTTACAGTGCGTGGCATGGGCAGGTATTTCTTCTGCTAAGCAAATTTCTGTGCTTAGCGGGCCTACAGAGTAGCCTCGGGGTCCTACTGCAACCGGATTGACTGCAGTCATCTGCATTGCATGTATCTTCATTGACCTGTACACAGAGAATCATAAAACATTTTGTTAAACAGTTGGTGAACTGAGTTTACCTGTTTGCATTTAGTCCAGGGGTGTTAACCCCTCAGGTGGTCACACCATTATGCAGTGTATAATATGTCTCGTTATTTTCTTTCTCTTGTGACTTCTTTAGAGATTTATCTGGAGATTCAGTTTGATAATCACGTCTTTGAAGTGACAGCGCTCATGCACCCCACCACCTACCTCAATAAGATCCTTGTGGGGAGCAGACAGGGCACCATGCAGATCTGGAACATTAAATCCAAGTAAGGAACACGAGAGGGTTCGTCTTCTTGGAGTCTGAATCTTATGCTCTATAATCTGAATTAGGAATTGCTGGCTTCCATTTGAAGGCTAAGAGTGTAACATTGATGAAATCGACTCTCACGACGCATTGCAATGGTCACAAATGTCCTACTGGTTTCCTTCCACAGCAAGCTTGTGTACAGTTTTTCTGGCTGGGGTTCCTCTGTCACAGTCCTGGAGCAGGTAAGTCAAAGAGTCAGCCCTTGATCTCAACCTTGCCAAGTTCTCCAAACTCCTCCTCGCATAAGTGGAAGATTTTAAGAGATTGAGGCTTTTGTGTGTGGCAAACATGTGGCTGATTCTGAAGGATGCATTGTGCCAAGGTCATGGGAAAACCAAATGTCGTTTATGCTAGACCAGGCAATAAATTCAGGTCTACGTAGATCACACACGTACATGTATGTGAAATCATCGCCCTGCCTCGAAATGACAGGAGTCGTCAGAGGATTGTGAAGGACTGAGGCAGTGGCCTCACCTCCAAGGAGCATAATCAAGAAGTTACGAGGGATTCTGGAGGATTCAGGTTGTGTCAATTTTTTCATGGAGGAAGTGAGAGGACTTTGCAGGATTTAAGTTGCATCGTTGCAAAAGAAATGCCAAAATGCCAAGGAAGTTAAGGTCAGTCGAGGTTTCAATGCCTGGGCTTAGACATAAATTGATAGCATTGGCCTGGGCTGGGTTCAACTTGTGGGAGGCCGTGAATGGGAGAAGTACATGTGTATAGGTCCCGTGCATGCCATATGTGAGCACTAAGGCTTCCGTTCACAAACGGACATTTGCCATTATCTTTAAGCAGATTGATTTTACAGCAACTGACAATTAAAGTTCATATTACGTGGAGCATGAGAAAGGTGCAGTACATCTGGGTCCAATGTTCAATGAGGCCTGGAGCGATAGGGGACCCAGGCGCAAAAACATCTGTGGGAGGCCAGCTAAAACATTGCATGCCTCAGGCCACAGAATTGCTCTTTCAGTTCAGCTTGAAGTTTTAAAACCCACTCCATTAGTGGTGCAAATCAAAAAGATAAGAAGCCCACATAACGCACCTCAAACTGGCGCAGTTTTGATGAGTCGTGTTCAGCTCACTGTGCCATTTTATACTGTCCCAAATTTGTCAAAATCCATCAGGAGGTTCAGGATTTTTTTGTGTGTTTTCTGAGAGATCAGGCGGAATTACTTGGCAGCTGCCTGAAATTCCATAGGATTCTATGGTCATGGTAATGGTCATGGCCGCAGCTAGTTCCCAGAGTTGTCTATAATTTCTAGCCGCAGCCAAGTGATTTGGTCGCAGCCTTATCCACATATCTTCTGAGTTGCAGTTGACACCTCAATCTGCCCCGAGCTGAAGTGCAGCCCCAATTTGCGAAAGAAAGACAGTTGATTACAAGTGGGTTTTTGCACGCGTTCTGCGTGTACGCAAATACCATACATGCCGCAATAAATTAGTAACGCGTACTCAGCGTGCTCCATGCCAAACACACATATATTTGGCGCGCCTATGCGGCGAATACCAAAAAAACATGCCCTCTTTTGTTCTGCTCGGAGCAGATGAAAGTGAATTATGCATCCTCGGCAGTGATGTGATATTTGACCATTAGTATGAATGGTTGCTTCTTTTTGATGGGTATCTTATCTTAGGCTCCGGCGGTGGATGTGGTGGCCGTAGGCCTGGAGGACGGCAGAATCATTGTCCATAACTTGAAGTATGATGAGACCATCGTCACGTTCACCCAAGAGTGGGGCCCAGTAACAGCGATCTCTTTCAGGACGGGTAAGGACTCGTGTCACCGAGGCCTACAGTGTACTTTCTTTTTGAAGAAAGAGCATGACTTAAATAAACTTATGATTTTGATAGGTAAAGACCACCAGGGACCAGTCTTACTTCCCAGGAACTCAGAAACATAACATGAGTTGCCGCACTGCATTTGGATCTTTTGTGGAATGAGGCAGGTTTGTTGCACAAATGCTGAAGGCTGTTCCTGTAATAGATCATCCTCAACCCTACATAACTGTCACCGTATTTTGCCAAGAAACCTTCTGATCCCATCAAATTCTTAACACTCTGCAAACAGTAAATTTTGCTGACTACAAGGATTCCCATTTGTTAAGCCGACTTTCTTTGAATCTTACTTAACAGTGCCCTCCAATTGTTACGTGTTTACAGGACTGAGTACATGTATTTTTAATTTTAAAATGCACCAACATGGTCTTCACATGGGCACTGGGAACATTCCATTCATTTCAGTTCAAGAGACACTCTTTCCGTACCTTGCAAGTAGGAAATGTATGTGGAAGGAGACTGTTCATGCACCCACTGTATACTTAAATAATCAAGTTCGAAAGATTGTTAGTGGGTCAGAAAAGGCTAGTGTATTCAGTGTAGCAAAATAGAGGTGCGGCGGGATCTCAAGGATGAGAGATTTCATTTATGGACGATCATGAATGATGTAGTGGCTCTCAATTCCCAATTCTCAACCTGGCCGGTCACTTTGACATCTTGAAAGGATATTCCTCATGTGGACCTGTGAATAAATGATGTCCACACAGCTCATGCTGCCACTTGAGACAATGTGTGGGACTCACACAACATGTGGTCCCCTCTCTCTGAAAAGGAAAATAGTTTCTTGAAGAGGACCCATGAAGGAATGCATCAATAGAACGAGCTCAGAGTGCTCACAGTGTGAGGAACTTGAGCATTTTCACTGAGATTTCCTGCTGTCCTGAAACAAGATTGTCCATGCTGGGTTTATGATATTAGCGAGTGTGGACAGACCAGCTTTAACCACTAGCACATGCAGATTTATCTCTCTGCTTCTCAGATGGTCACCCAATCATGGCAACTGGCAGCGCTGTGGGGCACATCGCCCTCTGGAACCTGGAAGAGAAGTGCCTTCAAGCACAGATGAGAGATGCGCACAAGTCAGGTGTTGCTGGCATGAAGTTTCTCTCGTCCGAACCGGTCATGGTCACCAACTCGTCTGACAATGCCCTCAAGGTGGGCAGGAAATCTCTTTGAACCCTCTTAAGCTGTCTGTCTGATATCTCTGGGTATATAGTAATAAAACTGAGGGTATTCAATATCTGTTGAACCCCTTTGTCGTAACAGTGAATGAAAACATGTAGTTTACTCAAGGTGTTTTCCATTTTCACATTGTGTATTGCCTTTGAGCTGAGTGAAAATTTGTACATAAATGTGTGAACATTTTCTGGCACTGTTCTCTTTAACCCCTTCATGGGGGGTTATTTTGACCGTGACTGCTGGGCTGTGGTATGCCCTAAATGGAGGGCTTTGTCCAGCAGCAGGCCCCATTGAACCAGTTGAACCAACAGCTGCATGGTGAATAGACTGTATGTGTGGTATGCACTAATCCTCATACAATGGTGCTGTAGTAGCAGTCCTCCATAGCGAAGGGGTTAAAATGCTATGGCTCCTTGTAGAGTGTGTCCCACCATGGTTCATTAACAAGTCTCTGCCAGTCATGTTACTAGCATCCACACTTGGCCCAACTGACAGAGTGAAAACCTGCTGGAAGAACATTGTTAAAAAAAATTTCCAACTGAATGTGCATGCCAGCACTGTAATTCTTAAATAATGATGGATTCAATAATTAAAAGCAAAGGACAGATTTCTGAATTTGTCGGTTTTGTGCGGTTCTTATCTCTATCCAGATGTGGATTTTTGATCAGTCGGATGGCAGTGGGCGTTTGCTCCGTTTCCGAGCAGGCCACAGTGCACCCCCTGCTAAGATAAGGTTCTACGGTCAACGAGGAAAGGACATTCTCAGTGCTGGTAAGATTTGGCACTGAGTTGAACATGCTGATATGCAGTCAGTTCACATTATAACAAGGTTGACAGGACTAGCTAAATTACCATATTTTAACAAGAACCTTGACAAAAAGTTTGAAAAATTTCGAAGAGACCGGGAACTTGTCACATTTTGTTGTGAGAGCCCTCTATATGTGGAGAGTTTGGGACATGAAAAGTTCACTTCATCCATTCACTTTACAATTCTCTGAAAGCACATTACCCACCGACTTAGCTATACATGCATGGGTTAACCAACTCCAAATTGTACCAGATTCATTGCATTACCTGTTGTTGAGAACTGTGAGATAGTCATCTCATTTCTTCCATCATTTGAAGAATTTCACCGCTCATGATATCCGCATGTGTTGTCAATATTTTTGCAATATGTATTCAATGCTTGTAGCAGCTGTTTTCAATGTCGGGGTTTTGCAGTCACGATCAACTTTCACTGTCCCAGTTTGCACTTAAAAACCATTTGCCATCACGATTTCCCCCCCTTGGTATTCCAAGTTTGCTCCTAAAATGAACTTCTCCAGCCTGGTTTATTCTGTCACTTTGCCCATTCCCCCATTGGTAATGCCCATTGAAAGGCACGTCTGTATATCCAAGATAGGAAGGTCCTACATTGCACATAGTACACTTGTGCTGCAGGTCAAGACAGTACCCTAAAATCCTTCTCCACAATGCACGAGAAGCACAACAAGGACCTGGGCCAGGCCAACCTGAAGAAGAAGCTGGGCAGCAGGAAGGGCGTGCTCAAGCAAAGATTCAAGATGGCACCCATCACCCAGTTTGCGGCAGGTTGGTTAGTCTCCTCTCCCGTCTCTCAGTCAACTTCTCTCCAGCCCGTTGGTCTCCTCTCGAGACCATCGTAGTCATTGTCCATTCCTTTAACCACTTCATGCCGGAGTATTTTTCAATGTTGATGGTGCTGGGCTGGCATGACTATCATTTTTTCCGTTTTCAAAATCCTTCAAAAATTCATCATTTCCTTCAATGGTCTTTTATAGCCTCACGAAGTGACCTTCATTGACGCCCGAGTATTTCAGCCAGGCCTGCATCCTTGTAAACAGAGCCCAGATTGTGCATTGTTATATAACTTTCTTTTGTTCACGAACCTGGCTCAGTGCACTGCTGACCTCTTTTCAATAGGGGCCAGATTAGCGTGCAGCGGTGCTGTGTGGTGGAGTGCTTTTGTCCCCGGTGGTAATCCGCTCGCTCTCAATGCCCTAAACCCTGGGATACGGGTTTCAAAACAAGGCTGGATTATCACCACTTTTGAGAGTGAAAGTGTCGTTAATGCCCAGCAGCCTGGTCTTTTGTTTGGAGTACAGTCTTTTGTTACAGGGCCCTGTTTCCTTTGTCCAAGTTCGGAGACCCCGGCCACGCATATAAACCATATGTCTCCGATTACGGAGTCCCCGGCAGGAAGTGGTTAAACTGACTTTTTTTCAAATTTTAATGTGCTTTTTAGCAAGGTGTAAATGAGCTGATCTGATTTTGTGTCTTTTCTGTGATATCGCATCATGCATCAAAGATAATTTGTTATTTTGGTCAACAGAAAAAAGTCGAGAGAGTGACTGGGATAGCATTGCTGCCTGTCACCAAGGCACTGCCATGGTAACCACGTGGAACTACCAGCAAAGCACTATGGGTAAACACAAGCTGACTTGCACGCACGCTGCCCAGGCCACAGACGTGGAGGCCACAGTGAGAATTTCTCTTTTCTTTCTACCATTTCAGGTGTTGATTCACAGGCATAAAGGAAATTCCATTCTATTTTAACCTCCCAAGTTACGCCCCAGGGTGGGACTCTGTGGCGAAATGGTGCATCTCACTGCAAGGAACTTAACCACTTCACGGCAGGATTATTTTGACCGCGACTGCTGGGCTGAGGTATGCCTCGAATGGAGGGCTTTGTCCAGCAGCAGGCCCCATTGAACCAGCACCTGCATGGTGAATAGACTGTATGTGTGGTATGCACTAATCCTCACACAACGGTGCGATAGTAGCAGTCCTCCGTAGCGAAGGGGTTAAAGAAGCACTGGTCAAACCGTCAACTTTATTGTGACCCCCTTTCTCCAAATGACCCCAAAATTGACCTACATTATTTTACCAAAATAGAGCCCTTGAATGTAATTATGTGTACACATGGGCGCCGCCTAGACCCTAGTCACACTGCTGTACCCCAGGGTCATGCTTCATGTTTAGACTGAGCAATTGAAGTGCAAGTTGTTTTTCACGGTTTGTAACACCCATGCTGTGTCCTGACAAATAAGGAATCTGTTACCATTTTGTCTCTTTGGTAAGCAGGCTCGTGCACTCCATGGACCTTTCAGAATTACTCAACCAGCTGCAACTGCGACTAACTCGTGCTTGCGTGGAGGGCGTTAGCAAGTGGTCGCTGTCATTTGGCTTTAGGCCAGCGTGTTACTCACAGCTGTTGCCTAGTGATTCGGATGCCAGTGAAGGGATTATAAAAGCCCGAGCATATGGCCCATTGGCAACGCTTGTGGATACATTTTTCTCCTCAAGTAGGGGTATTGGATGGTGTTGGATTTTGTTTGAGTGGGATCAGATAGGAGTCCTCGTGGGGAGTGACAGAGTGGCTTGTGGTGCCTTGTGCTGCTCCATGCTTGATGTCGTCAGGTTTGGTACCACTCTTGTGCAAGTCAGCCCAATGGAATACCGAAGTGAATACGTCACATGCATGATTATGTGTGAAAGGCATAAGTTCGAGAACCAGCGCATGAACCAACACACTCTATTCATTTGCAATAGAGGGATTTCACATTAGCTCCGTCTGCGCATATTCGCAGGCTCTCTGTGTTGATCTTTGTCACGTGTGCACTTGAAGTCCACACGGTACATGTAGTATTCAGTTCGTAATTGTGACGTCATTTCAGTTTAAACCATGCCCACTGCACATGCAGATACACGACCATCGCAGGTACGTTTGTTCGTGGTAAATTGCCGTTATTTTTTCTTTTGATTTTACATGTCAAGTCATCCTGAAAGACTCTTCCACAAAAGTTTGCAGCCTGAAAAGTCTGAATTTAACATACCTTTGTGTATTTTGTTTCTTGACTCCTTACTTTCAATCGTCTGATCGTATTAAGAGTTGAAGCTGGCACATGCAGCCTTGTTTTCAAACGAGGAAGTGTGCAGATCGGCGCTAAGAGCGTCGTATTGGGATCCTTCTATACACTCTCTGGTTCACAGTGAAGTCACACTTAGGTACTCTATACCACATAGACCTGATCCATACCAAATGACTCAAACTTCAGCAGTGTTGACTTATTAAAGTTCAACTGGTTTGTCCGTTCATGTGCCGTAATTACAGTGACCTGCTTGTATTTGTTGATATTTGTTTGCTTCATATATACCATTTCTAGTCACCAGCCAAGAGACAATTTACAAGAGAAACTGACCCATTGAACAACCACTGTCCTTCAAGGATTCATTATCGTCTTGCCTTCCCTCTTTAGAAATTCTCCTTGTGGACAAAAACAGGAGTTAATCTGAAACACTGCATAATGTATAGTTTCTAGACACGTTCATTTGGAGGTGATCAATGCATCAAAATTGGAGGCTGAATCTCTCATTACTTTCTTCTGTAGATTGTTTTCGGCACGTTGTGAATCTTAATGCTGCTGCCTCTAATGAATCACAAAATAAGATTTCCGAACAATACAGAGGTGTACATGTTGTGGCTCCTTGAAACCTTCCCAGAAGTCATAGAATATATTAAGCTCTCACTCTCAAAAATTCAAAGATTTTTAATGACTGAAATATGTTTCTGCACTTTTGAATACTTGCAGGCATTTTTGCACATACTCTGTTCATGACTTTGATAACAACTATGCTCAAGCATTCTTCGCAAAATTCTAAACTACAAATTTTGCCTAAATTTTCATTTCTAAATTTTAAGGTTTTTGTATAGTGAGAGTTTTTTTCATAATTGAATTGTACTCTGTTTTGTTTTTGAAGGCGATTGACATCACTTCATGTGGTAACTTTGTTGTGATTGGTTGGAGTACTGGTCATGTGGACACCTACAACATCCAATCAGGGATTCACAGGGGTTCCTTTGGCAACCCAAAAGGTAAATTATGATGAAATACATGTATTGTTCTAATCAATTTGTATTTCGCCTGCGTAAAGCATTGTAAGAGAAAGTTGTAACAAAAGATTTTGAATGCTGGTGAATTCAGGGGGGTTAGTGTAAATATATTTGAGCAATACAGTACACAATTCATGTCAGTTTACCACTAACGCTGTTCCACATTTATTCTACATTGCTTTAACAACAAACCCATACTCCAGTCTTCAATTTCGTTGAACAGAAAACTTGTCTAAGCTTGCGCCTTCAGTATAACGTACTTAAGGCCTTCTGAAACAAATTATAATCATAGTCATAATAGTGTTCTTTAAGTTTTGGGGTTCTGGATATGTTGAAAATGATTTGTACGACTGAGTCAAATGGTTGAGGGATTTATTCTGTATAAATAAGCTATGGTGCATATTAGTTTTGATTTTAAATGTGCTTAAAATGAATAATGTGAATTCATTAGTTGATTCTACTAAAGGGGAAAAAGTTTCAACTGCAGTTTTTGCCGTCCCTTTTTTTCCAGCTCACGAGGGCGCTATCCGGGGCCTTGCCGTGGACGCTCTCAATCAAGTGGTCATCACCGGCTCACTGGACTCCAAGCTGAAGTTCTGGAAGTTCAAGTTGCGGAAGCAGCTGGACAGTCTGGCGCTAGATGCACCTGTGAATCAGATCTTACTGCACCGAGACAGGTGCTAGATTTTGATTGGCTTTGTGTATTAGAGCAGTGTAAATCCTGAGGGGGGGAGCCTCTTAGGCTGTGCTTGTATTAAAGGGCCCATGCAGTATCATTTTGAATGCAGCTTTTAGAAATGTTCCTTTGCGTCCCATTTAACCTAATTTACAATTTTTTCTGTACCACTTTGAATGACTATTCATCCCTTTTGGATGCCAATTTACATATCTATGAGTACTGTTGGGATGTGGTCCAAGTCTGAAGACTGTTACAACTGTGTGAGTGCTTAAGTTTAGCAGAAGTTTTGCTAGGTTGGCTGTGATACTTTTCTGTTTACTCTGATGGTCCAGTTTTGTTTCACTTCTTGACAGTCGTGCAGTGTGCAGAGTTTTGTCACAAGTTCATGTATGTTCAGTTAGCAAAGATTTGGTAAACAATTTGAACATTGAACCCCTAAAATCGACCTGCAGTGGCCTGCAGAGCTGTGTATGGAGAGAGTTGTGATGTACGTGTCACAGTTGTTGGAAATAAACTGGCAAGCGTTTGCGCCAGTGCGCTTGGACAGTACTGTACTGTACACATAAGGAACAGCCGTTTCGTTTCCAAAATCTGAAGCTGGCACTTGATGACATCACAGCAATGGCACCTTCATTTACCTGGAAAAGCATGGCAAATTGAAGTGTTTAAAGCACTGTTTTCAACGATAGTAATTTAAAAGATATGTCATATAGTTTTTAACATTTCAGAGGAGTAGAACACTGCTCAAAACTCGTTCCCATGTAAAGTTCACAGCATGCGTCCTTAATAATGGACTGTGACTAGGAAGACATACACCCATGGAAAGTAGCCACACACCCATAGAAAGTAGCCACAGCCACTTGCCAGTGGTTTTCATTGGGTCAGGTGTCAGTGAGAGCAACAGCTGTATTTTTGGACATAGCCCCACGTTACCTCAGAAAATGGTTGTTTGTTGGCTGGAGGAAATTCTGGTGTATTGAGATTTCACTTTTGCATTTTCATTTCCGATCTCCTGTTGGCCTTTGACCTCTTGTATTTTCTTGATTACTTGTTCTGCAGTTCCATGCTTGCAGTCAGCTTGGATGACTTTGTGGTTGTGGTCATAGATGCTGATCTCCGAAGAGTTGTACGAAGGTTCAAAGGTCATCTAAATAGAATAACAGATATGGTTAGTTGAGTTGTTGCAGTGAACATGAAGAGTTCCACACATACCTGTAACAAGTATTACCCTTTTAATTTCTTTTGGATTTTGTATTAGTTCAGAGATATTTTTGCAATTTATTCTAATTTGCAGTTGTAAATTTACTAAACAAGTGTTGAAATATTAATAATATGCTCCACAAAAAGAGAAGTAGCACCCTTTTTCATGTTAATTAGCTCATGAATATTCATACTCATATTGCTGATTATAGGCTTTCAGTCAGGACGCGAGGTGGCTTGTGACGTCATCGATGGACTCAACCATTCGAACGTGGGACCTCCCATCGAGCAGGTAAGAGAAACTCTGGTCATCCCCCCCCCAAAAGGAGTGGTTGGATAGGATTTCACCAACTGAGGGAGGTGTATCCTACTTCCACTCTCTGCATAACCATTTTAGGCTGCTGTGGTGCCTATCCACCACCATAACCACATGTATGGGGGTTTTCTTGCCAAATCTTGGCATCTGTAGGTCTCCATTTTCAGCTTCATCTTGAGCCCTCCATCAGTTTGTAAATGTTCACTGTTGGAATCAAATGGAGAGCTTAGGCATCTTGTTTATCGACAATTCGACCAATTCTTTACTGCGAGAGTAGGATCTAACACCAGTCCCCAAGGGCGTATGTAAAATCATATTGGAATCAGAGGATTGAGGACTGTTAGGTTTAATAAACAAAACTGGAGACAAAGAAGGCGAACATGGAAAAAACTGAGGGTTGGGAAAACCTCAGCGTCAGTTGTAAGAATTTGCACTTGTAGTATTTGAGCTTTATCATTGTGTCATCTTTAAGGTGAAGGCTTGGCACAGCTTATGCATAGTCCAGCTCAGATGCTGTGTCAATCGAGTTTTTTTGTGAAAGAAAATTTTAAATAGTTCTATAAAGAAATTTGAAATAGTGTAATGTTATTACACTGTAAGTAGTGGGTAGACTACATGTATATGCTTAGCTGTATGACAAGTAAAAAATCACACTTCTCTTGATATTTAAACCAGATTACTGGATAGCTTTCTCGTGGAAGATGCAGCAACAAGCCTGACCCTGTCCCCTACCGGAGACTTTCTCGCTACTGCCCATGTCGATGATCTCGGTGTTTATTTGTGGTAAGGTTGTGGAGCATAATGCTACGTAGCTTTAACTGTCAGACAGCATAAAGTGACCTTAACTATGAAAAACCATTTCACTGTAACATGAACCAACTTTCCTAGCAAACGTTAATTTCTTGATTATTTGTTCCCAACATCTGTAGCATGTATCCCGGTTCAAGGACAGTGTGAATAAGCAACTATTCCATTAACTTTCTCTCATCCATCTTTTTTCTCGGTTTCCATTTTCCGGTAACCCTCGTCCAGAGTGGTCACTGACGGCTCTGTGTTGGTTAAATTGTACTGAGCAAAATAAAATCAAACTTTGTTCTGGAAATTTATACTACAGAGTGAACAGGAAGATTTGAAAATACAGCAACAAAGCAACAATAAGCATAACATTTTTCTCAACACCCTGTTGGTACCATCTTGTCTAAACTATCTAGTTACCAGTGACCTAGAAAATAATGTACAATTTTTTTTCTAAGTTTTTTTCTTTATGTGTCCTTCAGGTCCAATAAAACCCTGTATACACATCTACCTATCCGGCCTCTGCCAGACACCTACGAACCCAGCACAGTGGCCCAGCCGGGTACCAGCTTGGAACCAGAGGGTGAGTTTATTTCGACCCAGTCAGGCCTGTACCTGGGTTATCATTTGTCCTTGCCAAGCACCTTTGCAATTGAGTTGCTTCAATAACAGTGGCTGAGTAGGTGGGAATGCAGTGCTGGTGGTGTTCGGAACCTAGAGTTTGTCAGTGCAAAGTTCTGGGTGTGTAATGCGATTTCTGAAGGTCATTAACCAAACAAGAGTCGCCTGGAAAAATTCACCGGTTTTGTGTCACAGTAAGGCATGCAACAACTGTGGTTCTGATCAAATAAGGATTTATTTAGAGAAAAATTTGTGGACAGATTGGGTTGAGAAAGAGCAAATCCAAAATGAAAGAAAAATATCAGCAGAGTTGTCTTTGCTTCTGTGAAAATTGTTCATTCAAATTGACGTGTCTGTCTTGCCAGCTCACGCCATATTTGTCGAATCTGTCCATATGTTCAGCCTTTTGATAAGCTGCAGTCTGGGAGTGATGGGTTTGTTTGATTCTTAGTTCTTTTTCTCTGAATGTGATTTCATTTTAGCTATTTTCTGAAGGAATCGGCAGTCTGCAAACCATGTCCTCACCTGTCTTTTCAGTGATTCGTGCAGAGTGCAATTTTTTTAGTTCAGGTTTGAACCTGTCATATTTCAGATGCTCTGTAGTTGGGTCATTCCATGAGGTTGGGGTGCAATTTGTGACGGTGTCAATTGTTACATGGGTTCCGTAAAAATGAACAGCTATTTTCCTGCATGTGGATTCCAAATTGACGTTGTTATACATCTTGCAAGGCTGAATACAAAGGTGTGTGTTATTTTTACAAAGTAAATGACCTACTCTACAGGTCATGACAGACGGTAAAAGGACACCGTCACAAATTGGCCCCAACCTCATGGAATGACCCAGTTGCAGAATGTTACTTCAAGTTTTGAGGAAAAACAATATTTTTTATGCTGGACAGAAATACATGAGATTGATTCTGACGAGGATCGGTCAGTTGACCTGGGGCCTGGTGACCTGGTGTCCGAGTTCAAATCGCCTCAGCAGATCTCGGCCGAACTGGTCACGCTGTCCCTCCTGCCCAACTCCAGATGGAAGAGTCTGA
Source organism: Acanthaster planci (assembly GCF_001949145.1). The sequence continues at coordinate 53,564 of NW_019091769.1, read as the reverse complement.
CCAATTTAGAACTCATCAAGGTAAAGACTCTTCGCTCTTGTCTTTGAAACATAGGCCGTGTCCAAAACGGGCTTCCAGAGCTACGGCTAGGTCTATTGTCTACGCGTCTCCACGCATTTGCAATGGAGCGAAGACCTAGACCTAGCTCTGGACAAGAGATTCGGATGCAGCCCTAGCCTTCTTCGCAAAGTTAAAGAGCCCAGCCAGGTTGAAAAGTGAGGCCACTGAACTTGTTTGTACCTAAAATTGCAAAAAAGAACTATACGGCAAACACACAATCCACAGCCTGAACAGTTAAGAAACAGCCAGTTGACACTATTAGTTCTCGATGCTGGCACGTTGAGACGTCTACTCCGATAAGCATCGGGGTATGGTTCCTATACACCTCATGTCTTGGTTTACATGAGAGTCAGGTTATGTAATGGAATTTGTGGACAAAATGTTTGGCAATGGCTTCTACCTGTGAAGGGTTACTACCCAACATTTGTGACGTTCCTTGGTAATTTGTGCAGCAACGGAACAAACCCAAGGAACCACCAAGAGTGCCCAAGTCCGCTCCTTTCTTCCTCCCAACGATAGCCGGCCTGACGCCCAAGTTTGCAGCACCAGGAGATGGTGACGACAAAGACAAGGTATGTTTTAAGAAAACCCTGGTGCATTTCATAAATGTACCACAGAACACTTTCAGAATTCCAAAATGTCCTTTTTTTTCCAATCCACTTGCTTTGGGGCTCTTCAAGTAATCCAAAATCTCCACATTTTTCAAACGAATGTCATTGTCACATTGGCCACAAACAGCAGTTTCCACAAGTCAAGTTCTAACGGTGGTAGCACTGGCGAACTTTGAAGTGTCCTTATTGGACACCTCATCAGAAATAGGTCATATCTGGGATTGTGATTGGTTGCCATGCTGATAATGTGGTCCGATTCTGCATTCTACATCCTTCCCATTTTTACGGGTGCATGAGAAATGAAATGGTTTTCTCGCATTCCCTTTGGTAGGACAAGGTGAAATCATTGAGTCTTCCAAGCTTTGGCCGCCAGTCACGCCTCTCCTCAGCTCTTGAGCAGAGCATTGAATCTGAACAATGTGAGTAACTATTTCTTTTTCCTATCCACAAATGATTAGCTTCAAATACAGTGAAAGTCCTTTAAATAGAGCACTCTAGTAGAATGTTTCCTATAGACATGCTATCCATTTTATGCTGTGTGTGTGTCACCAAACCAGCTACATCCTGATTGTTTTTTTTAAGGGGGAACGGAAGGTTTCCTTTCCAGAATTTTTCCTGATTAAAACATCCAGACACATACATTTCATAAATTTACGATGTGAAAGTGATTTTAAAATCCTTTCTAATTGAATTAGGAGTGCAGCCTCGCCTTAAGCCAAATGAGAAGGTAATCAAATTCGGAAATAGGCAGGAAAGATTGGACCCAAACCCGTACCGATTGATTTTAAAAAAGGGAAACCCTTACATCCTTTGTCCACAGTCAGCCAGGTGCTCAACCTCCTCAAGTCCATGTCTCCGTCAGAGATTGACATGGAGCTGCGCAGCCTTGCTCCTCTCGGAGGGGGGTCCATCGAGGCCTTGAAGCAGTTCCTCCACTTCCTCATTAAGGGACTTCAAGATAACGTTGACTTCGAACTCCTGCAAGCCTACACAACTCTCTTCTTGAAGGTGAGTCTGAAACTTGATTGTTTTAACGAGGTCCAGAGTAAAGAAGAACATATGCAGAGCATTGGTTTGTAGTTATGTGGTGCTCTGTGCATGAGATTTAATCTGGGAAAATTGCATATGTTTTACATACATGTATAACCAACCAAATTCGTATAAAATATTTCGAGAATGACAATTGAGATATTAGTGAGAACAGTGGCAGTAAAATGTCAAATTGTCCCCCCCCAAAAAAAAAATCTTGGGGACTATTTTTTATTATCTGTAGTAAATAAATAATTATCTGTAATCTATCTCACATGTGAGTTTACAATGTCAATGTATTTTTAAACTTTGTTAATGCTGTGGTTATATTCCTGGTCGTATTAGAAATTGGTCAGTTGAAGACATTGCATTGACAGCATGATTAGCTTTCATGTACGCGGCTCTGCGCGCACGTGTAGCCGATAGAAAATAAATGAAAGTTGCTTATGAAAACGTTCAGTTAAGAGAGACTTGTAATTGATGAAATGAATGGGTTTTTTGTCTCTCTCAAAACCTTTTTAAACTTAAAATTAACAGTACATGTTCAAAGTTACGAATAACAGACTTGCGAAGGTAATCTTTCTGACTCTAAAATTTCAGAGGACATGTGAATGACTGTGGCATGCTCCTACATAACGTAATTAGTCCTTAGGCCAGTTTAAAGGAATTTCATTTTAGTTTACCATGGCGAGAGCAAGCCAAGTTTGGATGTATCACTCTGTCATCCCAATGATAATAGACGTTATACAGGGCTAAATATGTTAGGGGCTCCTGTTGAGTTTCCTGGTGTGTGGCTTTCAGCTAAAGAGAGACCCTGACAACTCATGACTCATTTTCTTAGGTTGGGTCAAAGTCGATCAAGAATAAGACCTGTAACTGTAATCATATATACACATATTATTTATTCTGGACCTCCCTGACTCCTCCATGCTTTCCAAAGAGAGGAATGTCCCCCCCCCACACACCTTTCCCTAAGGTACCACCACCACTAGATGACCTCCTGTCATCTATCATCGATTTCAAAATTGTCATAGCAACTTTGCCGCCGTGCGTGAATAATGTAGGATTATACAAGCTATTACACTCTGGTAACTCCAGGCGTGAATTTGTTTGCTATGAATTTATGTTTATTTACTTGAGATCTTTGGATTATGATGTGATATCATTTAAATCATTAAGGCTTTGCTAGTAGAATTTAGTCTTTCAAACTTCTGAAATGCTGGGAGCAGCTTGACTGCTAGACTTAACAGAAATGTTACTGAATTTTTTCCCATGCAGAATTTTTGGACCATTTTGCACAGTTTGCATGCAAACTGAATTTCTGTTGGGGATAGGTGCTCATGTTAGTAAATTTAGGTCAGATAAGGGATTAATAATTAATCACCAATACTCATAAAATGTTTGCCCATGTTTGCAAAACTCACTATGTCAGATCATCAGAAAAGGCCTGCCCATGTTTGCAAAACTCACCACATGCGAGTACTCAGAAAAAGCCTGACATTGTTTGCAAAACTCAGCTCAGATCACTTGGAAAAGATCTGCTCGAAAATATACATTTATGTTCGTGTTTGCACACCCATGTCAGATAACTCAGATTATGTTTGCTCGTGTTTGTGAAACTCACAAAAATGTTTCAGATCACTGGGATAATTTTGGCCATGTTTATAAAACTCAGTATGGCAAATTAGTTGTTCATAGAGTTTGGGTTCTGCACTATAAAATTTAGAAATTGATACACTTTGTTCAATGCTCATTTGGATTGTTTTACTGTATATGAATTGTGTCTGCATTTGTCTGTCCCAGTTTGATTGTTTTTAAATTTCAATAAATTAAAAACTATACTTTGTGTTCCGTTTTTCGACATTCTGCGTAGCATTAAGCTTTTATGTTGAATTATTTTCGGTGCCCTTTGTATTTCTCCCTGTACATGTCATTTTAACCACCCCACGATGTCTACGCCGTGTGCACAGCATAGAATTTCATTATCTTTTATTCTTGCCTGCTAAGCATTCCACCAGGAGCAATGAGTTAAATGAGGCGTAGCCAAGCCAAGTGGCTTATGATGCGTCGTCATGACGACACACGATGCCCAAATTAATGGGCTGCTTGTACGTTTGTCTTCTTGTCTGCCTTTCTCCCTGAATTGGTTTGCTGATGGGAATCTCTGATGTGTATCAAGTTCACTTGTCATGACATTTTGGTTGATTGGGTTAATTGGCTGCTACCCTGCTTGCTAGTTGGCTGGCTAGCTGCTGTTTTAGCTTGATAAGGATTCCATAAGGTTGCTTGCTTGCTTGCTTCAGTGTTTTTTATTAGATATATATTTTGGAAGGTTGACTTATGATTATGTTCGGAAATTTTATTGTTTGGTTCATTTCCTTTGGTTGGCAGTAAGGTGTTGTTAGTGCTGGAAGGGAATTGACAAAGTACTTGCTTTGCACCAAATGAAAGGATACTCGGTAGCCAAAGGCTACATCAGTCTCTTAATCTGGTTAATCTTCACATGTCAGTGCTTACACAATCAGACTGAGGAAATAATGAGCCAGTTCATTGTCCACAGCACCTGCCCAAGATGAAGGCCATTGGAGGTTATTTGGGAACAGCTGTACAATGTATGTTCATGGGAAGTTTGCCCTATCTCCATTGCTATATGCTGACTTCCACGTGCACTTTGTTTTCAAAGGACCTTGCCCTTTTGAAACGGCTGAACTGGCTCATTGCTGCCACGAATCTTGTTGTGATCCCATCAGATAATCTCAAGACTTGAGAAAAAGGTTTGCGGGTACACCATGGACGCAAACTCATTTCTCATGTTTCATTTACCATGCAAAGCTTCAAATCTTACTAATCTCAAGCCTCGTTAATTGCTATAAGAACCTTCAGTGATGTTTGATTTCCTCCGACACCATTCAATTGCAGCTCCATGGCAGTGAAATTGCCGACGACGCTGACTTGGCGGAAGAGGTGCGTCAACTGGCAGTGGTGCAGCAGTCGTCATGGCAACGCATCCAAGCGCAGTTCAACAAGTGCCTGTGCTTGATCACCTACATGAAGAACCCAGCTGTGTGAAGGTATTGTGCTGGCTGCGTGAAGCGTCGGATGGGATGAGACACAGGCAATGGATGGAGGGTGAAGAGATGACTCCTGATGCTTGACTTTTAAGATTTCAAACAGAAAAACAAATACCACAGCAGGAGCAAGAAAGATAGTTTCCAGTTACAAAATGGGAGCCAATTTTAAATCACAACACATGCAGGAACGTGTAGTTGGTTTTCATCAATTCAAGTTTGTGATTCAGTAAGTTCCCTGTACCATTTTTGAAATGACATGCTTGGGGCTTCTTTGGTGTCAGCTGTTTATTTTTTTCAGCAGATCCTCTGTTTTATCGTCAAGTGTAACTTATAATAACAAATTACCTACAGAAACAGCTTTCTCTAATATTTTGTTATGTTCAAACATCTTTCAAGAAGAGTCTCAAATGTGGTCCTGTCTCCTAAAATTACATTTGGATCCAGAGCAGAAGTTGCTCTCTTTAACTGCGCCTGCCATTGTCACAACGGGTCAATACGACTTGAAAACAGAGTTGCACATCAACTTTACTGAGTGCTGTTCTGATGTACAGTATCATGTATGAAACATTTCATAAACTGAATTCGCCATTACGTACAGAGGTGACACATTGGATGTCATGGAAACCACCTTAGTATCATTATTCATGGTATGTTTCATGTGGCTTATTACAACCACCAGCGAAGTAAAATAGCCTCCAACATTTTGTTCCGGATCAATTATTCATCAGCACAGACACTAAATATATGAGAATGTCTTTACTTGGATTTTGTCACTTTGGATTTTTTGTTTTTTGTTTAATTATTGATAAAAGAAGATTGAAGCTCCTTCAATTTGTTCTTATCTAGGATCTGATGAGCTTTGAAACTTTTCATGGTGAAAGTGGTAATTCGGGTACAGACCTTGCACCATGCAAGGATATCTCTTTTGAGAAAGATACTGTTCCCTATTTAAAAAAAATTATGATGACTAAGAAATTATTTGGAGACATATGAAATTGATTGTTGAAAGAAAATTTTCCGAAGATTAGGGCCTAGGCTTGATTATTACTAGAAATGTGACGGTGTAATCAAGGTTGAACGACGAGTGTTGTGCTCTGAGGATGTCCTCGGAGTTTTTAAAACCATGCACTTTATTCTGTCCCAGAAATGCGTATCCACGTTTGTAAACACCCTCATGTCCTATGTCACTAGGATGTCCTAGTGGCATATTGTTCAAAACGTTGCGAAAGGCACTTGTAGGATTTGTACACAGTTTTCCAGTCGTGGACTTTCAGCCAAGTCTACAGGCGATTGGGAAACAGGCACACACGCGCATGCTGACGTCACGTACTCAGAGTGGGTCGCCTTTGTTTACGTAAAGTAAAGGGAAGTAAAGTCCGACTTTCCAAAAGGGGAAGCTTCTACAAAGCATGAAGTCTTGAAGACTAGTCTCCTCTCAAAAACCATTTGCCCACTAGGAAAGTACGTAGTGTGTCCCCAGAGAGTAATGTTTTTTATAAAATTAAAAAAATAAAACAGCACACACCACCCCTGAAAAAGTGCGAGAGATAAATGGGAGAGAGAATGAAAAAAAAAGAGCCAAAAGGGAATGAAAAATCACCATTTTGCTTGAAGAATTCCAAAAAATCGAAATTAACCCCTTTCCACTGTTGTTGGTTTATCACTTCATTGCTGATGAGTGCTATTATACCCCTACCCTGAGAAGTTTCCCCGGGAGCAGTTGCCGAGTTTCCCCACCCCACCCTGCCCCCGGAAAAATCCTGCCAATATCCATGTTTAGACGCGATCCTTAATCACTTCTAAATGACTGGAGTGAAAAGTAGAAGGTTGGCTATTGAAAATTTTTCGAATATGGGATGTAATTCTCTTGATTCTCTGTAAATTAAAAATATCCCCGCCTTACAAATTATATTGCATGTGCTAGCTTATTTGTCCCGAGGGAGGGGGTGGAACAGCGTGTTTATGTCTTTCACAGCTAAGCTAGACGTTTATGCATGTATACGGATGGTGGCCATTAATGTGAGGACAGGAAGTGAAATGATCTACTGACAATATTGTCTCTGAAATGCACAATAGTTACCCATGGCAACGGCCATTATTGTGTAGACTTGCAGTTTGTCGTGTGGGCCTTTGCAGCCGTCTACAGAACAAGTGTCATCCCCAATGGCGTATGGGGGGAGGGGGAACACTCCCCCGATTTTTTTTCTTTATCAAAGAATATTTCATAGGTGAAAAGGGAAGAAACTGGTATATTTGTTTATCAAATATTAGCACCAACACCCGAAGAAAACATCACCAGCAAATAAAGTAAACCAATGATTAAATCAAGGGACTGTAAGGCTTTTGTAACTTTTTCACCCCAAGCATTATATTGAATGAGCCCAAAGCCACATTCACTTTTGAATTGCCCCCCCCCCACACACACACACACCCACCAAAACTGGATACGCCGCTGGTCATCCTGTGGGGTGGGGTATCATTGTTCACCGTGCAGTCAACTGTTTTGCAGGCAATGAAGCTTTCATTCGCAGTTTCAGTGTCGAAATTTATCCCCGCATGTAATTTACGTATACCAGAAGGTTCGGGAACTTCGGGAACTTCATCAAGTTAACTGTGTTTTAACCAGAATATGCAAAATGAAAGGATGAAGTTTCTTTGCAACTTTTTTGTATGAAAAATATTTTAATGAGAGTCTTGTGCAGCGAAGTCATTGGCATCGAGCTTTGAGTCGGGGTATGGAATTTTTAACCGTCAAAGAATCCTTGTCAACCCAAAAATAAAGGCAGTAATCCTGTTCCTGAAGTATTGAAGCTATCAATCCCGAAAAAATGGCAGCTTCTCCAGGGGTATCTTGCGCCCCGCCCCCCTCGCTGGATATACCAATGTCTTTGGTAGAAGGGAATGTGCATGATATTGCACGGCTCACAGAAGAGTCAAGGTATGCGATGAATTATTGGCAATCTGTTCGTGGAGCTGAGAAAATAGTTTTCTATAGTATACAATGTAATGGTGGTCTTCGGCTTCTGTATTAAGAGTAATTTGTACTTCGTGGAAAACCCAAGGGAGTGGAGCTGTATGGAAGTGGTTGTTATATTTTTTGAATATTAATATCACATGAAAAGGTCGTGTATGTTGACTGATGTCTTCCTCGGTTAAACCTGATATTCTGTTAAAATGTACAAATGACGCAGCGTTATATTCCATGCTTCTACGAATCGGAGAAGCTCTTCCAAAACACAATGGGTCATTGTTTGGTTGGATTGCTTTATAGATAGTCACGGCAGTGCGTGCAGTGCGTGTATTAAACGACCGTCCGGCTGACGTTGTGCATCACCCAACAACCTTGATATTGATTGGATGGTTCTGCCTACCACCAGACGTTCAGTCCCTCCACCGCGGGGGAAATAATAACAGCGATGATAACGGGCTGCTTGGTTACGTTGCCATGGGGACCAGATGCATAAAAATTGGTAACAAAAGGCCAGCATCACCATTTTGCTCTCTGGTTCCACAGTGGACGGAGCTTGTAGGTGTTTGTCTGTTAGCGGAGACAAAATATCCTTATTTTTGACAAAGTATACGCAACCGCCCAAATTGTCTCATTTGGGAGTAGCGTATAAAGGGCGTGTCTTCTGAAGAGATCGGAATTCCTTAGACAGAAATTGGCGGGGAGATGGATCGTTCGACTCGCAGAAAGTTACTGGAGTCCTTCAAGGAGGAGGTGGGCCAGACGGTCGACGCCGAGAAGGTGGCCCGGGAGCTGTACGAGAGGGGCAGCATCAGCGAAGAGATCCGCGACCTAATCCTGAAGCAGCGGACGAACAAGGACAAGGCCAACAAGCTTATGGATGTGATGAAGATCTCCAAGACCAGCAACTACGAGGCTTTCTGTGAAACACTCCGAGAGCAAGGACACGACAAGCTGGCACAGCAACTGTTGAAACCCGAGGAGCGACCCAGCGCCGGCCCCAAGCGCAAGACTAAAACAACAGGGGGTAAGTACGCGTTGATTTCAAGGGCTCAGTGAAAAATGTCGAAGACAAAAAAAAAACGAAAGAAACCTTGAGAGGGATTGTCTTCAAAATATCCGGAAACCCAACAAGTTCAAAAGCTTGAAATACTATTTGTGGATGCACGACAATGTCATAAAGGAAAGAAAAGTTTTAGCAAAATATATTTGTTATCAATTTTCATATTTTGGGGAGCCAACGATGACGTAATTAAGGATTAACTATGCCGAGAGTCGCTCTTGACGCGTATACGGATCAACACAAAGACACAGTTATTTGCGAATAGAACCCCTTCACTGATATCCCCCATTGACCTTTAGTTTCATTTGAGGTTCATCACGACCGGTACCTTTGTGAATTCATTACTGTTATAGTTGACCTTATTGAGCGAGGTCTTCTTTTTTTTAACTACGCGTGAGAGTTCCCACGGATAATCAATGAAGAACGATGCTGGAATCATTTCGGTTTAATTGGAAATGGCATTTCATCATTTTTAAATATCTTAATCGTAATATTAAGTCTGGTTTTTGAATGTGATATCCACATTTCCGACTTGAAACAGAAATATTCCAAATATGGCCCCAAACTGACTTTTTTTCATTTGATAGTCTGGTTTAGCTCCAGTTACAAAATGAAAAATAATGTAATAAACTATGAGAAAGTACACCCGTGGAAATGGCTTTTTACGAATTATCTGAGAAACTTTGCAAATCGTCTTACAACATACCACTTTTCCTTCTATGTTGTTTTTACTGTGCTGGCTCAAAAAGTGGGCTTTTCAATTAAATAATTTGAACAAAATATTCTTCTCGGGAAGTAAGTTGTGTCATTTTAAAGTTTGTTCCCCTGAAACAGTCTCGAGCAGTTTAATACGAATGTTTAAACTGACCAATTAAAAAAGAAAGAAAAGAAAACTGATTGATCTTTCAAAAAGAATTTACACGCAACTGCCTGGTTGTGCGCGCACATACATACGTGTACATGTCGGAGTATCAACATGCATAGAACATATTATCCTCTGGATCGAAAACCGCATGATGCATTACACTACATATATAATGTATCAGTAGGGCGTGCCCAGGATTATTGGGGGATGGGGCTATATAGGGGGTCTGAGGTCATGCTCCTAAAAAAAAAATTAAAAAGGACATCAAACCCCGCAACTTGGTACCTTGTAGATAACCACACAGACAAATCCTAGGCTTGAATCTGTTTTGTGATTGTTTTATTGGTGAAACGGTAGAACATTAACGAGGACAATATGTCATTGTTATCAAGAGTCCCAAAGTCTTACCTCGGCATGCGGCCTTTGTCCCATCTTTCAACCTCTTGGGTTGGTGATACTATGAACTGATTTTTCGTCGAGGATATTTATGTATGACAAGGTTTTTGTCCATAAACTGACGTACGTGTAATCCCCACTGCATTCTCATCGTGGCCTTCAAAGGTCATTCATTTTCTGTTTTGCACACCAGCCTACACTGACGCGCAATCGAGCTTGAAAGTTGACCCCTGATGGCGTGCTTCCGGAACCCGTGGATAGGAAAAAGTACGAGCAATGATTTTAGAATTTGTAATTTTTTCGTTCAGTTACATCATTAAAAATCCAAATTGGAAAAAGGGCTTTGGAAAATATTTGCTAGTATATCAATTTATAGAAACTGAAAAACTACTTGACTTCGAAGAGGAATATTCTGCCAAAAATTGACCCATCACTTCCGTAAATCTAAAATATATGAAGAGCAGTCCAATGCGGCAGTCTTTTACGCAGATGAACATTCACGGTTTGAAATTTTATGGCAGTTAAAGTTAAAGTAGTAATCTACTTTTACGAAAGATTCCGAATATCTATCTAACCTTTGCTGACAACAACTGCGTGATGTCCTCTCAATGGAATATGGAATCCATCGACTGCAGGTAGGTAAATCTTTGCAACGTTGTAAAATCTCGTTTTCAAGTTAAGCACGGGGAATGAAAACAAACGTGCATGGACAAGGAGACCTAGGTATGATATCGCCGGACGTGAAAAATCGTACATGAAATTCGTTTTTTACCCATATCCAGGTGACTTTTCAAGTATACCTTGAGGAAGACAAAGGTAAAGTTCCAATGTGAGTGTTTCATGGGGTGGTTTCAGTTAGGAATTATTCTTCAAAAAATTATCAAACGTGATAGGACGGCCCAATATAAAAATTCCCATAGGCGGACTGCGCGAGGGTTCCGGAAGCTCACTGCGTGCCCTTATACTTTCAGGCTCTATTAATTTTAAGTCAAATTTGTACTTTCGTATATGCGGCAGCATAGATCTACAGTAACCTGTTAATTAATCACAGTCATGGCTCTCGCAACACTATCCCAACTTCTTGGAAATTAAAGCTTATCTTTTTTCCCCCTGAAATCTGTAAATCACTTATTCTCCTCGGGTACTGTTTATTTTTAATGTGGAGACCGGAGAGACGATGGACATGTTGCGGTATTTACGGTCTCCAACCTGTTGCTCCGACCTCCAGTGATGAATGGGAAAAATTAACCGTCATAAGCATGCAACTTAGCTTGCAAACCTGTGGTGCAACAGCTTCGGTAATGCAAATAAAAAAAATTCCAGCACAATCGTTATTTTTTTGAAACTAAGGTTTACGGGCGCTGAAACGGAGACATGCTTTAAGTTCGAATAATCCTGGACCGTTAAATTCACTTGCACGACAAAATAAATTAAGTGGCACAAAACATACTTTGGCTAGTGTAATCAGTCATCTCCCCTCCGCTTTCATGAGGTCAGCACATTTTCTGGATATAATTGATCTGCAATGCCATTTTACTTTTCCTGTAGCTTGGGTCATCCCGAATGCAATATGAGAAATGAAAACGACGGAGCGCTAAAACTTGATTGATTTTGGAAAGCCAAAAACGCGTTATTTTGCGGACGAAAAGCCGGCAACAGAGGTTTAGATGTTTGGTGAGAGATCGGTTTGAAGCTTTGCTGCATGCTTTTGTAAGAATTTCGTGGTGTTGAGTGTAAATTAACGATTTTATTCTATTAGGAGTCATTACGTAAGTAAAACACACACCCTTAGATAACAGATGAAAGCCTTCTGATGCACGCATGCCCATGGGCCCACGCACACGTACTACGTCATAGTATCGAGCGCGCACTAGTTCAGTCGGACCATAAAGTGTGATTTGCCATTCAGCCTTGTTCCCACGCGTACGATCTTGCCGCAGCCCATGGAGTCGGGTTCTCCCGCTCTGCAGTCACAGATATTGACCCCGACCGCCCTTGCCTCAAGGCGATTCATTATAACACTATATGCAGGGCTTTCTCGATGAAGAAATTTGCTATTTACAATTACCCTTCCAAGAATTTATGACGCGCGGATCTTAAGTTGTGTAACTTTCCGTATACAAAATATCCATGGAGTCACATTTTGTGATCGTTGAAGGAGATGTTGAAGTAAAATTGGTTATTTCACAACAAAGTGGTCCACGTTGCTAATTTTAATTAATAACTTGCAACAATCTCTGTCACTGTTGTTGAATAAATTCACGGTTAACACATTGCCATAGGTTTTGTTTCAACTGTCAAGTCGCTGACCCTTACCCCCAGTTGGTGACCCTCTCTAGCAATGAGCTTATTAAGGATTGCACCCAAACAATCACTAAACCTAATGAGAAGGAGTACACGGTATTTGACGTCTACACAAGATATTTTGACGATTGAGATGAAAATAATTCTTTCAGTGACCACTGCTTATTGGATCGGCCACTGTGCCACGGATATTGCACACTCTCGTTGATCACCATTCGATGTTTATTGAAAACCAATTATGTTAATTGGTTCTGCCCAGGAATGCAAAACATGGAAATGAGCGGTTGCACGCAAAATTGGAAACTACTCTCCATTAGAAACCTCTTAGGTCTAATCATTCATAATTCATAAATGAAAAGGGGCAAATGGAATTCAAAATGATAAGTAGTACAACCAGCCTTTACTTCCATGTTCATTGGTAAAACAGTCTCTTTTTGACTTCAAATGCATGCGTAAAAGTAAGCTTTGTCACAGAATGGCAAATTTCCACTTTCCGTGGAATTGACACGACACTACCTATTAAACTTAAATAAATCCCAGGCCTTTTCGTGCAGCTTACGAGGGGATCTGGACAGATCATTCCGAGAGTAAAGGTCGTTTCTCACTAAGCGCCAAAGTGAACACAGACGCGATTTGTGACATCAGAGCAAATATTCGAGCTACTTTAAAGCGAAATTTTGATGCAAATCTCTTTGGACGTCAAATTCGCCTTGGTTTCACATCCGGCCGTTGTATGAACTGACCTTAAGACTTTTTTGTTCACCATGTGTAGATATCAAACGGAAACCATCTAGTGCAAGGGCTGACAGCTACGCGGACGTGTTCAAGAGCTGCCGTAACTGTTTCATCAGCGACGTGGCCGCCGACCCGACACGACTGGTCAAACACTTGGAGGCTGGCGGTACGGGCAAACGGATGATACTCTCTAGCGCCACCAAGCGGCAGGTGGAGCTGGAGCCCGAGGCCGAGGCCAAGGCGCAGATTCTGTTTGAGGCCATTCTGCCGCAGATCAACGAGTACGGTCCCTTTTTCGAGCTGGTGCAGATTCTACGGGAACCATTCCAGCACCTGTCCAACCAACTCTGGGAACAGCTGAAGAACATCGTTGTGCCACCACACAAAAGTACGCCAACCTTTCTTTAAGTTTTATGTATGAAAGTAAAATTATTATTTTTGTGCTATTTATTTTTTATCCTCAGAGGCAAAGCAGGGGACCCCTTTTTAAGGGCGTTTTACGCATCCACGCGTTTCACTAATCCCCTTTGAATTTGTATCAATACTATGAAGAAGGTATATTAAGTAAATTCGATATAGGCCTGTCTTACTAACAAACATCAACATCCGCAACAGAATCCTCTAGACACCCTAGAGCAATGGAGACCTTTTACTTAATTCGTAGCCTTTCTGTCTCTTCATAGGTAGTACCAGCGTAGGTCGTAGTAAGCACAGCGCTGGAAGCCAACACTCGTCACTGCCAGGCTCACCCGGAAGTCTGCGGGGCTCACCCCAATCAGCTGGTGTGGGGCCCTCAAACGACGTCATGAAGTCCCTGACAAATCTCCAGTCGGATCTGACCGAGTCGCAAAGCGACAGCCTGAAGCAGTCCCTGCAGTTGGAGAGATGCATTCAGGCGACAGCCGAGGCCAACAATGCCATCAAGAAGCTAAAAATTCAACTGCGTCTGTCTGAGGAGGAGCGGGACGCTGCTGTCTCGCAGGCCGAGGCAGCCCGGCAACAGGCCGCCGAGGCACGCCAGCTACTGGAGACCGGACTCGCCGAGGCAGAAGCAGAGCGCAAGAAACTCGAAGACCAGCAACGCAAGTGGGAAGGCCAAATACGAAGACGCATGTCCATTCTGGAGCAGAAGGAGACGTACCTTGCCTCCAAGGAGGCAGAGCTGAGGCGACGCGAGGAGGAGCAGAAGCAGCGCAACCAACTTCAGCGGCGTCAGCAAGATTCACTGGAGAAGAGGGGCTTCGATGCGGCTCGTCGAGGAGAAAGACAAGACATGCGAAGCGCTGAGTACCACGTCCGCCAAGAGAGGATGAAGGAGAGAGAAAACAACCTGGAGATGAACGAATCGCAGATCTCGGAGAGAGAAGAGGAAGTTGCTCGAAAGGAGGGCGCCCTGAAAAAGAAGGAGATCGATTTGCGCCGCAGAGAAATGGAAACCATTCGTCTGGAGGAGCAGATAAAACTGATGCAGGCATCTCAGCGTAAGACGGCAGCCCAACTCAAGCAGAAAGAACAGTCCGTCGCCCAGGCAGAAGAAGACGTCAAAATCATTGGCGAAAACCTAAATCAACGCGAGGAAAAACTGAGAGAGAAAGAGAAACGGCTCAACGTGAAGATGCTGCAAGTCAAGGAGCAGGAGGAGGACTTGCACCAGCAGAAGAGAAGCATTGACAAGAAAGAGAAACAGGTGCAGGATGCAGAAACCGAGCTGCGAGAATGGGGGACGGAGCTAGAGAACAAATCCCAGGAAATGAGTAACATGAAATCCGAAGCGGACATCAAAGAAGAGGAGCTCAACCAAAGAGAAGAGGAAATAATGATCAAGAAGAAAGAGCTGGATAGCCTGCAAGATGTCCTGGACCATCGTCTGCAGGCGCAGGAGAGGATGGAGCGCGCCTTGCGGATGATCGAGGTGGAGCAGATTCGCCGAGATAAAGAAATACTCAACCGGGAGGCTGAGTACTTCCACCTGAGTTATCCCTCTCAGAAAAAAATAGAAGAGATTGCGGATCGGTTGGAGGAGCTGGACAAGAAAGACGGAGAGCTGAAGAAACGCGAGGAGCTCCTAAGCTGGATCGAAGTGGAACAGCAGCGCCGCGAGGTGGAGCTGAAGAAACAGATGCTGTTGGCCGAGCGAGCGCGCCGGGAGGCGGAGGTTGCCGGCGATGAGGCCGGCGATGATAACGACGGTCAGCGCATCGAGGCCGAATCAGTGCCCCCGAGCGAGGTTAGCCTCCAGCTGGACGCCGACCCAGAGCCGGAGATTTTTGGCTACGAAGTGGTGCTCAAGGGAGCCCGCTACGCCAAACGCGGCAGCAAGGCGTCCTTCGAGATGAAGGTTGCGGGGCTGCAGACGGTGGGGGCCTTCAAAAACATCTTGGAGACGGAGGAAGGGATACCTGCCAGCTGGCAGAGTCTCCTCCTGAACGGACAGCAACTGGATGATAGCATGACACTACCGAGCAGCAGTAGCCCGGGAGGGTTACAAAAGATCGAACTGAGACTGTCTGCACCTCAAGTAAAGGAAAGAGACGTTCTCAAACTCAGGGTAAAATTTCACTGCAACTTTCTTTTAGTCGAAAAAAGTTTGAAACAATTCGCAACCCCTTCCAGAAAAGTGTTGGGGTGCCCGTAAAAAGGTTTAAATTCTATGTTTCCTTTTTTGAATGTGGAACTTGAGTCAAGTTGCCATTTTAGGAATAGATAAATTTCGAGCTTTTTATAAAGATGGAGCAAAGAACTTGGGTCAGGAAGGACACAAAAACGAGAAGCTATACAATGGAATGTACTTCAAAACATGAAATGAAGTTTTCAAGAATCCCTCTCGTTCAAAAATCGTTTTTTACATAATTCGTTTGTTGAAAGCTAGCTAGAAACACGCACATTTTCCGATAAATAGACTACTGTCCATGTAAAATAATTTTGAGTTTTCCCAGATAACTTACCCTAAAAAAAGTGGAATTTAAAGAAACAGGATGTAATACGGACGTTGACAAGTTTTTCGCCACTTGTCGGGTTCAACTTAGGTACGGAGCTGCAACGGCCCTACCCACACCATCGAGTTCTCGCAGGAGGACACCGTGGCCCTGGCCAAGACGCGCATCTACAAGTACACCGGCACCCCGCCCCACCAGCAGCTGCTAGCCTACAAGGAAGTGCTCCTGGAGAACCACGCCCCTCTGCAGCTCTACTCCATCCGCAAGAACGCCACCTTGGATCTGAGGTTGCGCTTCACGGTGATTGCGCAGCTGTCCAGCAACCAGCAGCTGGCCATCACAGCCGACGAAGTCAACACCATAGCCAACATCAAAGCTAACATCTTCGAGAAGACCAAGCTGCCACTCGACAACATGAAGGTGCGTCTCCAGAATGTGCTTTTAAACCTGTCTCTAGAAGGGTGTTTGTGTCTGGCCAGAGATCCGCTGAAACACCAAGACATTAAGCATAGCTGAAAACGTCTCTTGCATATCGGCGCGTATTCAATGAAAATTCTATACAGGCAAAGTAATAACCCTTGACAGTAAAGTTTTCTTGCACGGCAATGAAAATGGAGGGTAAGGAAAAGCTCTAAAGTATCAAAAGATAACCAGAAGTATGGGCCTTGCATCGCTTAAATTAACCGAGCCAAAGTCTGATGAAAATGTTTTTCTTATTGGTTTTTGTTCCCAGATATCATATAGAGGCAAGCAGCTGGAGGATCACCGCACTCTCGCTCATTACAACATCGAAGAG
The DNA here is from genome assembly GCF_001949145.1 of Acanthaster planci. Next base: position 36,730 of record NW_019091769.1, on the reverse strand, counting down.
GGCACTATTCTACTCGTCAGTTGCTCCCTCGTCATCAAGATGCACGCCACCAACACCGACATCGGCCTGGACGTGGAGCCAGGGGCCACTGTGCAGCAGCTCAAGCAGCTCCTGGCGCGCCGCAAGAATCTCAGTGCCGACCGCATGTACATCGTCTGCGGAGACCAGATCCTCAACGACGACCAGGACGTAACCGAGGTGGTGCGCAACGGGAAGGAGCTTGGCATGCACGTGGGCAACGTACTGGTCATGTCCTCGTCCGGGCAGATCGTGCACAGCGACACGGAGGCGCAGCAAGGCGGGGACCAGACAGACCGATCCCTGGATCTGAGCGTGTCGGGATCGCTGAATTTTGCTCAGACTGCGCGCTAAGTTGAGACGAATCCAGCGACGTTTCACCAGACATTCCCGAACCTCCCCTCCCCATACTTGGCGTTTGCATGGCTGCCATCTTATAGGCCAGTGCTTTTTGTTCCACAGGGTTTGCACAAAGGATGCTTCCCTGTGGACCAAAGAACTGCTCTGCAAGATGGCTACCACGCAAAGCCTCTATCCGGTTCATATTATGTATGACGTCATTTCATTTAAACCACGCCCACTGCACATACAGTTAGGCGACATGGAACCGACAGTTAACCCACAACTTGTTCAACCGTGTTTGTCTAACGGGAGCCTGCAATCAGCAGTGCATCTGCTTGTATGACGAAGTCACGTACGAACCGGATAGACGGCAAACATTCACTCTTGCGTGCAAAGTACCCTTCAGTTTTTCAGTTAAACCACAAAACGTTTGGATTCGGGGTTGAAGCGGTCAGAACATGGCATGCTCGGAATAACCATCGCCAACTTGATTAAACTCAGTGTAAATCAAGACGACGATAAAATATAGGGGCTCCAAAATAACACCAGCGGTGCAATTTCCATGCGTACGTTGGAAATAAATGTTATGTTAAGTGCGTGATTTAGCCTCAATGCAGACTGTTTATACGGTAGTGTAACGGTTGCATCACATCTCCCGATAATAACAGTTAAAATTTCAGCTGTTTTGTTAGTACAAACCTTTTTGATTGTGAAACAGCCCTGATCTTCGTCAAGCTTTTTCAATGCAGGCATCTCAGATATGTCGCTGGAATCAACGAGGTTCTTGACAAATCCTCTTGAGCTATGACAAAATGTAACTGGATTTGGATTGTGCGTTTCTGCAGGTTTCAAGTCCATTACTTGGAACTTGCATACTACATAATTATATGTGTACAGAATAAATGTAGATGCATAAATCGAACAAAAGGGTAAAAAGAGAGAGTATTTTAAAAAGTGCAATTAAACAATTTTAATAATGTATTAAAATAATTATTATGTTATTGTACATTTGAAAATTAGGCTAATCAGTATCTGAATTTCTCTGAACTTTTTACATTGTTTACAATATTTTTTGGATATCGGAGAGTTCTCTGTACAGGGTAGCCGTCGAAAACAAAGTTACAAGTCTGAGAGTGCTATGAGAACACGCATGCGCAGTTCAAACTACGAAAATAGAGTGGCTATAGGCTTGCGCGAAACTTAAACACAAAAAGGGAAAATTGACGGTCCTTCATAATATGCCTTTTTAAAACTTCCGTAATAGCGGCTGCTCTAGTTTGTTGAAGTTGTATTCATGTATAGAGAACACATCGCCCCAAATATAATTATGAACTGGCAATTGGCAATTTTTTTCTCAAATACTTTTAAACTATAGCATGAAAACAGGTGAAAAATGTTCCCTGTTTCTATACAGGAAACCGACTGATTAATTAATCCGTTTCTTGAATTTAACTGATTAGTTTTGTAAATGATAAATATCTGTTTCAGTATGATGTCCTCTTTCTTATGACATCAAGAAAACAACTTGTCCGTCACACATGACTAAGCCCAAACTGGCTTAATGGACCGTGTCAGTAATGGCTTTGCACCGGATGCATCACCAGTTTGCAAAGCGGGAAGCGTTTCTAAAAAAAAAAAAGCAGTAATTACCGTACACTGCCAAAATCATTAATTCAAAGACAACCGCAGTTAGGGGCTTATTCCTGCTGCAGCTTAACCCCCAGTGACCTTCAATATGCCCCCCCCCCCGCATTTCTTTCAACGAAAACTTCTTCCCTTGTTTTCATCGCTTTTAAATTGGTATAATACACTTTGGACATCCCAGCTAACAGTACGTAATTCTGACAAAAGCCATCTCTGGACGGTATGAATTTAACACCAAAACAGCAATTTGGTGCAAAGCCATTTTGACTTGGTCCATTAAACAACTTCGTGCAGTCATCTGTGACTGAAAGTTGGATTTCTTGGTGTCATGTAAATGAGGACGTCATGACATAACAGAGCTAGGATGGTTACCATTTACAAAAAAATAATCGCATTCAAGAAACAAACAAAATTATATCGGTTTCCTTTTAAAGTCACCCTGTATATTTGGCTTTTTAAGTAAAATATCCAGTTTAGTAATGTTCTTCAATTTTAATCATATTGTTATGTCATATTGTTTTGTCATATTGTTAATTATTTACACCAAAAACCTTGAAGTAATGCCCAAAACACCCCATTTTAACGGTACATAAAATAATGTTGAATATCCCATCCATGTTGGACGCCTGTCGGTTTTAAATACTTAACAAATCCTGTCGACAGGAAGGCCTCAGTTGACTTATCATTTGGATTGAGAGAATGACAGGCTGACTTCTCACTTAAGTTTTCTACACTGTTATCTATTGTGTCTACGACGAAGAAAAAATTCAGAATGATTTATCGACAACTTTCGCTTTCAGAAGAATGAAATGACAGAAATCAAACCTAATTGTGTTCAAACGTGAATCTGTTAGCTTTTACGCCCTTAAAACAGTGGTAAACAATATGTTTTCATTCTTCACCTTTACCTCAGAAAGCTTTGATTTAAAACTGAAGTTATGTGATTGGCTGAAAGCGTGCACGTGTCCTGACATGTGATATTCGTTTTTGAGCAGAGCATTTTAAAAATAAAAAAGATTTATTTCGAGACTGAGGTATATTTTTGTGGGCACAAGAAAGAAAACGTGACTTTAGGATGTTGAGTTTGCATTCTGAAATAGTAAGAACTCCTGGTGTTTGCTGTTTTTTATTGTCATATTTATATATCCAAATGCGTGTCCTGTAATCGAGATATCTTATTTTCTTGACTGATTTATGGAATAGATGTTGTGCTGTATCGAATGGCTCAGAGTGGAATGGAAGGAATATCAAAGTTAAAATCTGGATTTTTCCATTTCACGAGGCAAAGTTGAGTGAAATGGAAAAGTACAGACTTTACCGAGCGATATCCTTTCTCATTTTCACAATAATCATATATAAATTAATCATTTTCACAACTCAAAGCAACTCAATATTTGTTTTGTACAGCTGACATAAAGATCCTCCTCGTCTTGAAAAAGGAATTTAAAATGATTCCAAATGACACAAATAGGGGTTGAGAACCAGTTTTGTTTGTTTTCAATTTTAGCAAATTGTCACTCTTTTAAATAATGCCCTTTACATTTGGCAATGGTGAACCTGGCATAAGTTATTGGCGCGGGATGGAAGGATGACCCCATACAGTCCTATTCACCATTGGCGAATGGGCTTTTTTGAGCCCTGGTGTGAATGGCAACGATAATGATTAATGTGAGTTTCTCCAATTAAAGGACAAGAATCTGTGTGTCAGTCATATAAATAACTGTATAGATGGAGCGGAGTTTATCTTAATTTTGAGGTCTTGTACACGTGACATGCGCACTGTTGGGGTGCGTCACCTGGTAACGGCTTAAAATAAGAATTTGGCTTTGAGGTAAGATAATGACCCTTTTGACGATTTGCCAGACCATATGCGCGTGTGGAACGCACGTGCAGTGCTTACTTTTCCTCATGCAGAGATCTATTTTTAGTACTTTAACTAGCGTCATCATAGACTTGGTACTTAGCTTGGTATTGCACAGCCTTTTGATTCTTTGGAGGAAGTCCGTATGGTAGCGGCCTTGGGAGGGACACGAACTTCAGAAACGAGTCATGTATGTCGGCGCCATGTCGAAGCAAAAGACTATCTCTTTGGCAAAACTCACAATTTTTCTGCACGTGGAGTGAAAATCCCGGATTCCACTGGTACCATACATGTGTTGTACACATTACCTACATGTGTACAATCTTCTTGCAACAGTACAACCATAACAAACTCAGCATACAAAATAATGTTGGCAAGAATGTACACCATTGTTCAGTTTCGAGCGTGTGTGGAAGTTCACACGCCAGGTGCTTCGCCGTGACATCACTACACACCCACAATTTTATTTTAACTTTATTTCATAAAACGGTGAGAGCCGATGTTTCCAGAGAGATCCTGCAGTTGGTTCTACTTTTCATTCAGTTTTGGTAGTCAGTACCACGCACTGGGGAATTAGGGGTTAAGGCGGCCAACCAGCAAAAAGGAGCCATGTTTTGTTCTTTGTGTCAAAATGACGAAAGGCGTCTTTCCACTTTTCTATCTCCCTTCCTTCAAAACGTGTTCAAACCCCCCTAAACTAAAGTCTCCACCCACCCCTCCGCCGAAAAAAATCGCTTTTCCAGAAATTTGGTTCAAGATCCACCGTGGCTCCACCGCGTGATCGAAACTCGAGATAATGTTAACACTTGGCACAAAGGCCTCACATGTTTGCCGAAAGTAAGCCTACTGAATCTCTGCTAAAAGAAATTCAACCAAGGATTCACTTTTGCCAGATCCGTGCATAACTCAGTAACCAGCCACTTTGTGAGCGATAGGTCATTAGATTGAAAAGCCGTATACGCCAGCAAGCCACTAAAAGCAGTGGCCTGTGCAGGTCTTGAAGTGGGGGTGGGGGCTGAAGGGATTTCTTTGTTTCTAAAAACGACCATCCAAATGTTTTCGTGCACGTATTAAGGAAACCTCTCCCCAAAACAGCTGACAGTAATGTTTCTAACGTGCTGGCGCTTTTCATTTCTCAAAAAAAGTACACAATATGCCGGGGGGGGGTTAACTCCTTGCCTCTCGCTGGAAACACTACTAAGTTTGAATGTGGTAACTTCGTGCCTTCATAATTATAGTTCTCATACCATGAAAATGACAGAATTCCTCATGAGAATGCAATTCTGTCACTTCCCTGGGAACACTGTGACCATTTCTGTTAAAAAAAGAATCAATATCCGCCTCTCTTTCAAAAAGGAATCACAAACACAAGATAATGAGGATTCACATTTTATAGGGATGTTCATAATGTGCAAAGATGGTCTTTCCTGTGAGCTCCGAGCTGAAGCAAGAGAGGGAGCAATTTTCCTAGTCAGTGGTGTAGTTAGAAATTTACTAGTGAAGGGCATAAGGGGGGCACCAGCATCTTATGGGGGCATCAGCTTTCAGTGGTGTGGTTTGATTGGGGCAAGCTTTTGTTAGCCTTGTTGAATATCCATTCATCCGTTTATTAGTGGGAGGGCACCTGGGGGCACTGGGAATTGGGGGGGGTACGTGTCCCCCAGCCATGGAGGCTTCTTTGGTAGTAACTGCTGGTTCATGAACGACCATGAAACGCAAGCGTCGCATCGCTACCAACAAACTGAACACTCCTGACCAACATGGCTGCTTCTTCTCGGGGCGGTTTATGGCTCAGTAATGCATCGAGAAACGGATAGTTATGATTGTCTTACGCCGTAAAGGAAGCGTCTGCAGGTAAAGAGTACTGATAGGTCTCTAGACTTCTCTTCGTTGTTGCCAGGTTCGAGCAGCCTGGAGTCGGCTTAAAAACCTAACGAGAAGTAGTTGACTATTGGCAGTGGCGTAACTTTTTGAAGGAAATTGGGGGGATAGGGAATTTGGGGAGGATGGCTTGCCTGGCCATGGAAATCTGAAAACCGGGGTGGGGGTGCAATCACCATATGACACAGTACGGGGGGTGGGGATTTTCATCATAATACAGATGTACATCTGTAATATGTATTACATTCCTATACGGAATCTTTCTTCATAATGGCATATTCATGACTTCTTATTGTTTAATAGAAAGTAGGTTTGCGGTAGCACCATGGACGTAGCTCTTTTGTGAGTATTTGCGGATCTTATTATTTTCCGTTTTTTGAGTGCGATTGAATACATTTTGGTTTTGGGAAATCCTAAAAATTGTGTACTGTTACTCTAAATTTATTTTTTTCTCACCACGAAAAGTGGTGCGGGGTGTGATTCAATAGTCCGTCCCCCAGTCAGAACGTTGAGAGATATCATATTCTGCCACCACAACCATCTCTGTGTTAAAATCTCCAGCGTCGTTAAGGGTGAGGTGCCGGTTGTTGGTACCGATACACGTACAAGCCTGAGGCAGAATCGAAACGAATAATCATCGTTTTAGACCATGCCTCTTTTACGCCCTCCGCGTCTGCACGGTGCATGCTGTATTCCAACATTAATAATGTTGGACTTTACAGAAACCTTTTCCTGATGCTGCCCTTGGAATTTGGAATTCACAGGCCATCATTAAAACGGATCAGATTCGACTTTTGGCTTCTCGAAACTCCACAACTTCAAAAGCAAAGTACTGCGACAGCACAGGCCACAGCTCTTCACTCATTATTGTTGTCAGTAATGATCTCTGGGTACCTCCCAGGTCCGAGTCATTTTCTTATTTATAGCTGTTCTGAACAAGAATCGTGACAGTTTGAAAAGCTTGACAGAAGAGATCGCTTTGGACAACGACGAACGATTCTCCTGTAAATAGCTTCACTCCAAGATATTCACCCCCGTCAGCTTTGTTTGAGCACCGGTCCCCTGCTACACGCAAACGTCGGCAACGGAAGAGTTAGAGGTATCAGAAGAGTTAGATATGATAGCAGTTGGCACCTCCAAAACTGCAATCAGGATGAAGGGCCAGGCCAAAGATTCAGCCCCCCGCCGCCTAGTGATCATGGGCTCCTCAGGGGTCGGAAAAACAGCACTCATCTCCATGTTCCTCCGGGGGCGGGTCAGCCCCATCTACTACCCGACCGTGGAGAACTGCTTCGCCTGGAAGATGTCCAAGGGAGGCAGTGAGTGCCAACTGGAAATCATCGACACCTCCGGCAGCGGCGACTTCCCAGCCATGCACAAGCTCTACATCTCCACCGGCCAGATCTTCATCCTGCTGCACTCGCTGGAGGACCCCAAGTCCTTCGACGAGATGCTGCGCATCTTGGAGGAGATCAGCCAGGAGCGGCCCGACGAGCAAATCCCCATCTTCGTCGTAGGCAACAAGGCCGACCGGAGGCGGCCCAGCGGCATGAGCATCGCTGAGGCCGAGCTACTCCTCATTGACTACATGGACGTGGTGAGGTACAGTGAGTGCTGCTCCCTTAACAAGTACAGCGTCGATAGCGTCTTCGCCCTGGTCACCGATGTCGTCTTGGGCTCCCTCCGCCGGGTCAACAGCTTACGGGAGGACCTCCTTGGCAACTCCAACAAGAAAGATGATAAAGGGTTTCTCAGGAAGTGGAAGAGCTTTCGCCGTGGGAGAGAAACAAAGTAACAAACCATTGGACAGCCTGAAACAGAAAAGCTTGAACTTGTCATGAGACTAAACATTCTTTTGGGCGCAATTGTAAGTTTTTTCTTGTTATATGTAATTTGGAAAATATCTACCCTTTATCTTGCTGGTGCACCAGTGTTTCTACTAAATTCTTCCAATTGTGAGGTCTGGTTTTTTCACCTTCCATTGGGGTTAGAGCGTGGTTATGTAGGAAATCCATTGTTTTGCTTATACAAAGTAGTTTTGTATGGTTGATACACTTAATTGACTTTTTCAGGCCAGTGAATAACTGTCACATTTGTGAAAAATTATGTTGTATTTGACAGAAAAATTGTAGTAATTTCGTGAAAGGAAATATAAATATGTTATTTAAAACGCACAAGATGATGTTGTCTTCACCTTTGTTCATAATCATAGATATTTTTCCCAATTGTACAATTGCTGAGTTACGTTCATTGTAAAACAAAAACCCAAAATTTTACATATACAGTATTTAGCATGTAATAAAATAATCGTAAGTTAATGAAATGCTTGCCCACTTCAACATGATTTGATTTTGTTTGGCACGAACTGTTGCGGAACCCACCATTGTTTGCATCGATCGACTTGACCCTAGAGAATCTGGCATACTTGAGCCCTACTTTGACCAAGTTGTTTGCCCTGGGTTGGTACAACTTGACACGTTATTCCGGAAATAATACCGTCTAAATCGTCCCTTTGAGTTCGGTTTAACTCAAAAGTAAACACGGAGATCCCAAACGAAACAAGAAACGATGTGCCCAGTCATCCAAAAAAGGAATGATGTGCAAGTGGTGTCAAATTTCAAACTTGGAAGCCGTTACCGCGTTGGGATGAGACTGCGCTTGTGCGTAGGTTGTTCGCCTGGGGTGAACTTACTCTTAAAGACACGCACGCAACCGAAGTGGAAGAACCCGCGTGTGAGTGTGGTGCCATCACAGGCATGGCTGAAAACACCTGAAATGTCAAGCTCATGATAAGTATCGAAAGATAAATTATGAAGCCTTTTCTCAGTATGCCACCATTATCGTATCAAAAGTAACTTTTTTGTTTTCTTAGTAATCTTTATCACAAGTCAAAGTGAGCTGTTCGACTTGTTCAACAACTTCAGATGACAGGTCTTTTCAACAGCTCCCCAACTAATGACACGTTTTTATTTTGTCATCGCTAAGGGACGGTCCTTTTTGTTTATACTGACATAACTCTGATTATTCAACTGACCTATGATAATGCTCTTTATTGTAATTGCCGGACACCTCTGGAAAACACTGCTTCACTGAGAGACCTTACCAAGGTAAATACGAAATAAAAATAAATAATGAATGAGGGAAACTTTTGCATGGCAACGGCCTCCTTACCAATTGAGAGGTTTCTTAGTTGTTTCTACAAAAGCTTATGCAAGTTTGAGCTTTGATCGTTGAAGATCTATCGACATAATGCCTAATTCGTATTTATAACACGATACCCGCGATAGCTCATGACGTTCTTCGTGTTAAGACTTTTTAATGTTGGTTTCCCTATAGTTGACACAGCACTCCCCCAGTCGTTCGTTTCAATTTGACTATATACGACATAAGAATCAAGCTTTATATGAAAATATAACGAAACAAAATAAGCTGGTGGCCATCATGTGGCGGCAATCTGATTTAAATTGAGTTTAATTTTTCATTTTCAGAACCTGACTGTAAAACAAAATAAAAGTGTGTAACAAGTAAATGCCAGTCAAGAATAACTAAAAATTTGTAACAAATTTTATTTAAATGTTTTTAAAGCCACGTTTTAAAAACTGAAAGTGAAGCTTGGAACCAAAAACGTCTGACACCCTCCCTTATAACAAATTACATAGAATGGTAACACAGTGGTTTCTCCATGGATACGGAACAAGATTCAAAATACCAAACCCTCAGTAGAAGTGTACTTGGTCTTAAATATTCTAATACGCCAAAATGATCAGTTTGTTTGAAGTTGCATCGTAGTTCTTTTTCAAATGATAGCAGTTATTCAATGGATAAAAGCCGGTCTGAATTCACACATGAAGAGGGTGTTTATCATCTATTCCATCTGATCAACTCCCTCTCTAGGAAACCCTGCCACACCCCTTACGAATCAAAATTGATTGTTGACCTAATGATTAATCAATATTTTCATAGTTGGAAGAATGGCCTGATTTCCGATCTTCAGAATCTCCTGATGGCTCACCTCGAATCGAAGGTCCCTCACGACACCTTGACGGTCCAACCGCACCTCCGTGAAGCGGAAACACACGGGGCAGTTCCTCCGGGTCGAAACGGCGGCGTCCTCCGTGCAGGCACCGGCCTTTGCGACAACCCGAACGCTCAGCTGGATCTGCCCAGCAATGTGGGTCTCGTAAATCAAGAAGAACCTGCCCTTCTTTCTCAGCTTGGGAACAGGGCAGGTAGGGTCCATGCGGCAGCCCAAAAGTTTTCGTGGATCTACCCTCCTCGTGGTGATGTCGTAGATGCCTAACTTCAACACAGTCTGTCGTCCAACACCCTGAGACGAATTCTCATCACCAATGGGCGACTTGCAGCATCGCAAAGTTTGCTCGAATTCAAAGCTATTAGGGCCACTTAGGGGCAATGTTTCCTCTCGCAATGTGACATCCTCTGTGCAAACTTGGTCTCTGTCCTGCCACCTGAAAGCTTGTCTGTCCGTTGTTTGAAAGGAGTAAACTTCCACTTTAACTCCTTTCTACCATGTAATCATAGTTGCACATGGATATTATTGTGACTTATCAGGAACCAGGCCAAGTACAAGAGTTTGCTTTCTGCCTGGTATCCATCATTCATAACCCTTCTTCATTCTATAAATAACTGTGCTTCGTAGTATTCTTATTACGAATGGTGGACATAAACCAAACCGAACCAGTTCGGGGAACTAGCCACCAAGGGCAGGTAAGGGTGAAGCAGGGGTTATTCCCCCCAGCAATTATTTTAGAGAAAGGTGATTTTTAAATTTTTTTCAATTTTCTTTTTTTTTTCAAGTGTGTATGAAACGCAAAAAACGCAAAACGCAAAAGACTCTCAGAAAAGCCGTGAAAAATTCCCATACAGAAATTATAAAATTTGGCCATCAAAAACCCCTTAAAAACGGTTTCCGATATCCATTCTTTACAATAGCATAAGCCCTCTTTTCTATTTCTAAGGCATTAACATTTCTGATTTCAAAAACACTAATTATATGACACAAAATGATGCAACTCATACAAGTACAAACGAAAAAGCAATAATACAAAAGTAACTACCAAACAAACTGCATATACTCTCTAAATTCCAAAGAGTGAAAATTCACTCTATTTGAGTGAACATTCAATCCTTCCGGTTGAAATTAAAGACCAGATGAATTGGAGGGAAATTTCTTCATTCCAAAAGATTGAAATTTCACTCTATTTTCCACTGAAAGGGGCTAATTTCATCCTTTTTCAGTCTAAATTCAGAGTGATTTTCACTCTAAAACGTCTTGTCCCTTATTTCACTCTTTAAGATTTAGAGAGTACCCACCAACAAGCAAGTCACTAAGCAACAGCTCGTTATGTTTAGACGGAAAAGGAATTAAGCGTTCAGTAAAAATGCTGACCTTATAGCTCGTAGGGCATTTCTTACTGGTCCGGATTTTCTGGCATGCGCTTTGGAGACTAGTCGTTTTTGTGTAGGGTCTAATTGAACAAGAGTACCCGAGTTTAGCGATTTTTCTTCAGTGAAGACCTGGAAAAGTTAAGAAAAAGTACATATTGTTATTCCAGGGTGTTTGTTTTGCAAGTGCCGTTTTTCCCAACAAAAAATGATCTTATTTATTCATTTGTTTTCAAAATCTATTTTACTTCCCGTTGAAAAGAACCCACGCAGCTATGCTTTACACAGTTGTCTCATTTCACAATTTGATCATCCCACACCACCTGTACACAAATCCAGCGAAGTGTTCATTCCCAAGGGCATGGCAAAAAGCATTGTGTTGGGCTCACTCGTTGCCCAGCGCCCAAAGAGGGCGCTGGGAAGGGCTAACGGCCTTGCACAGCTTTTAGTGAAGTAAATACGTCACAAGGGGTATACGTCACAGTTAACGAGGGGCAGAGCATTGTGGGTAAATTTTGCCAGGCGCACCAGCTCGCTCAATGTGTGCGTTACACAAGTGGTAAAAAACGAAGAAAAATTGGGTCACTTAGGAAATAAACTAAGGGCTGCGGCTACCATAGGTATGAGTAACTTCATGAGGATATCGACAGAAGGCCTTAAAACGTTGAATTAATTGGTTATCAATTCGATACTTTTCTTTTTCTTCCTCACTGCTGAAAATATTCTCACTACACTTTATTCGTTCATCCAAAATTGATCAAGATAACCAATGATTTGAAATAACGGGCCTGTTGCCAACAGACACGTGATCGGTGATAGGCCTACTAAGTCAGAAGATAAATTGCCACACTGTGATTGTTATTATATAGGCCGTGTTGCTATAATATAGCCGACAATTTGCCCCTGCCAAATGCATTGCACCAAAAAATTTAAATAACCTTCGCTAACAGGAAGTGATAACCTCGCGGTCGTAGGTCTTGCACAATATATAGCCAATCTAAATGCAAAGCCATCAGCCCCTAATTCCCAGCGCCCTGTTGGATGACGAGCGAACGCTGGTCGTTTTTCCAACTACTGTTCAAACTCTCACGGGCCATGCAGGATTCTGGGTCGTCATGCTTATGATGGTTAATTAAGAGTTCTTCTTTTCCGGGAAGTGCTGATTCGGGGGAAAACTTGTGTATTGCAGTACCCAACAAACAGCCTACACGTAAATATGCTGGCGCCTGCGTCAAATGCTTTATTTTCAAGTGTATAAGAAATTTTTAAGAATGTTGCAATATTTTTGTATTAGTTCCTTGAGAAGACTCGAGCAAAAGACAAGACTTTTTCTCCATGTGAGTATTACCTGCAAAGGGAGGCATTCCTCTCCTTTCTCTCTCAGCACTAGAACCGGTGTGTAAGATGGCCTCTCACCAAATATCTCATGGATCAGGCCCACGGCCAATCTCCTCCATATATCAGGGTGGTTCAAAAGATTTCCACCCCGCTCTGATTTCTTTTTGACTGACATGACAGTCTTGCTGTTGGTGTCAAAGAGAAATGGCAGCCACCGACTAAAACCAGGCTTTCCCAGATTCTGATGTTTTTCCATGGGTCGTAAGTTGACGTCAAGGTGCAATCTCTGTGACGTCACTGATGACATCTTGTAATTACCGCGCGTGTGCGTCGTGTGGAAGCGATGCATAAAGGCGCCGTTCCATAAATTAATTATGGTTGCACTACACCAAATACGCGCCCATAAAAAACACAGTGCAAAATCAGACCGAAATAGCGCCGCCTGTTGAATGTCGGGAAGAGGTTAGCCTATGTTTTTTCATTGGAAATGCAAGATCATGGCCAAAAGATTACTTTTCGTTTTAATTCTATGGGGGTTAGCCACAAAAACTTCTTTAATTCGCCTTTCCCCGAAGATACCCCCAAACAGTAGTAAAACTATGCGCTCAGCTCTGAATATTCGTTTAACCCACAATCTGTTTAGGTATTTAAATTGAAATTCATGTAGAAATGCGTTATACTTCTGCCATCTTTACAGAGTGGTCTCTACTGGAGAGTGGTTTTACCCTACAAAGCCTGTGTGTTACATGATAAAAGCGCCGACTCACTGTGCAAAAGGAAGGCCTGCCGGGTGCACAAAACTATGGAAAACTTAGTTGTACAGGTGTTTGTGACGTATCTGCGTCTTTCTCAAACTATGCGTCAACGAAGCCGATACGACAAAAAGCTAAACACGCCACCAGTAAAATGGGCGTATCGTTTTGCTCCGTAAGCACGCACACTGAACATTTATTTATTCCATCATGATGCTCCGTCGTGCTTTGCAACATTTACATGTAGGACATTAAAAACTAGAAATACTAAGATAATAAAGTTGTAAAATTACACCAATTAATAAATACAACGTTGTTCAGTTTTAAATTACATGAAACGGGTGTACTTAATTAAGAAAATAAAAAATTTCTGAAATACTAAAGGCCAATAAAGCAATAGTTCAAAAAGTTATTAAATACAGAAAAAAAAATCACCGATGTGAGCTAAGGATGAATTTTACTGCGGCCTTGTAATGAGTTGTACTACAAAAAACACGCACTTGCGAATATGGTGCACTCGCGTATTGCGTTAATAACAGTGCATAGACAGGGTACACGAGCAAGCTCGCGGTTATTTTTGCAACTTTTGTACCATACTAAGAATACTGTGTAAACTATATTGGCCTACGTTGCGTTGGTGTGAGGGTAAGTCCTAGTAAAATAATCAAAATATTGTTTGCACAGTATTCATTTTTTTGTTTGCTTGCTCATTTGCTACATTCTGTAGCCAGCCAAATTTAGATACGACGAATATTTTGTTTTGGTTGAATAATATCCCCCTTTCGAGGTAACAACCACGAAATAGCCAACAGATACCCTGACACAGGTTAATCCGTATACCGAGCCTTATCATCGACGGTAGTACAAAGTACATCAAGCCACTCCCAACGGCACTCGGTCGGTGCGCACAAAACGGACTTCGGGCCCAGCAATCGAACAGAGTAACAAAACCGTAATCGACTAGATTCACAGCGACCTTATTTTAAAACCAGTAGGCTACGTTTCGCTGAGTCGCTTCGCGCAGCGTTGAACTGCGTGCGCCAACTTCATTCCGTTTTGGAATATCAAGGAATGGACTTTTTGTTCGCATGAGCAGAATATTTGCCTGTTAGAGGATTCAAACAAAGGTGGTTAGGCCGATATCGAGGTCAGGTCTAAATGCGAAAATTGACAGGATGAAGTCCTTCGTGCTGGTTTTAATGGTAACGGTTTTTTCATGCCAGAGAGCATGTGGACAGGGTGAGTTTACAACCAACATCTTCATTATAATCATTTTTCCACAGGTGTTCTCCCCTTACATTTATTTTAGGGTTAAATAGGTATCGTTGACTTCACTGATAATAACATTTTACTGGTAAACATTTACTGGTAGAAATATCGTTCGAGTTGATCGCGGTGCTCCTAACACAGTTCTGCTAGAACAGAGTGCATGTAATTAGTATTATGAATTATACGCCACTATACTAGCGCAATAGCCTTAATGGGCAGTGCACAGATCGAAGGCCATCTCCGATAAATACACTCCAAAGGTTGAAACCGCGAAGCAGGCTTTACTGCAGACAACACGTCTAGTCTCAAAGGGGCCAATATCAATTTCTGTTCCGAGTCCAAATTACCCCCGAATATGCAGTAGGTTGTGTTTCATTCTAAACTATATACACTAATCTTCACTTGAATCAAACATTTCATTCAGAGACTACGGCAATGTTCAAGTTACAGGTCACCAGATAACTAGGACTGGAAATGTAGATACCAAAACAGGATGCGGCGTATACCATCCAAGCAAGAAATAATTATGTAAAGCTTTGTCTACTACTTCACTGGAAACCAGTAATCCCCCGTAACCACTACTGCATTCGTTTGAAATTAGTCAGCACATTAATCTACACAGCATGATTGAAACTGCTTGCGAAGGCCATCGAGGGTATTTCAATACAATTTACGGGGGAGGGAGTGGGGGCTTGGGGGCTCATGCATCAAGAATAATTTAGTTCCCTCACCAGTGCCCACTCCTCAAGGAAGCTCACTATCCGCACCTTTTTACGCAAACTTCTGTCGGCGAGAGAGGTGGGTTAGGGGGCTGGATATTGGGGCATGACCGGTGGGGGGGGGACTAAAACCATTTGACGTTGTCATCGATGTCCCTCAAACACCACCCCCAATAAAATTGGGGTTTTGTAGGAGCCATGCATTTTTTCATGTTAGTTTTGTTCCCTGTAGGACCTGTTATTGTTTTTTCCCCATTTTGTACATGAAACCTAATAATATGAGCCAAATGCAGGACGTATGAACTGAATGTATAATTACCTGCTGAAATCGTTCCAAATATAAATGGCTGACAGTAATTTGGCTTGATGAAAAGTCATCCAAATTACGCAAAGTATCTTAATGATAGTTATCAGCACGGTAATCTTGTCCTGTAATCCGTCCGACTATCTTCTTAAAAACAAACACGTAATCTAACGCTGATGAGTTTCCATTTTACTGCTTCTGTCCCGTAATTGACTGTATAGGGGTGATTATGATCAGTTTCATTTTTGCTTGCCAAAAGAAACAACTAGGCAGGTGATTGCAACACGGCCCATCCTCCTGTCTAAAAACAGGGGGAATCCTCCCCGGATTCATGCCGCGCAAAAATTCCTACTCAAATCAGCATCGATGAAATCGCCTGCCACAGCAGACAATTCTCGAAGAGTAGAACCGTCACCCAGTGCCTCTGCAAACTAAACTTATGTAAGAGTGTCGCTCTTTTGTGTTTTCGCTCGTTAAAATTCCAGTACTCAGTAGCCTCTACTTCCCCTTTCTCCTTCTTTAAAAAAACATAAATTTGGTACGAGTATGTTGTTGTTTTTCAAACAGGACGGGGCTTTGACAAGCATCGCCGAATATCAGGGAACGCGTTCTTAATTAATCCGTAAAAAATAAACCACCGCGCAAACAAGTCGAATGAAGAATGTCATGTTGTGAATATGTAAGAGCAAAACCCGTCACTCAAATTTGAATATATCGTAATGTTACAGTAACTTTAAAACTCCATGATGCGAATGACGCACATTGTGATGTGTGTTTTATTGAGCGGTCAGGACAGTTTTGTAGAACTGCATAAACGCTTGCTTGGTTTATTATTCTTCACTGCATCAGATAAGTGATTTCTGAAGCCTATGCATCAATTTCAGCTTTCGCCGCTGCAAGGAATTCAGGATTGTTTCCAATGGGCCAGGTCGGTTTTTCGTAAAGGTACCTTTTGTCGGGAACAAAACATGCCCGTGAGCCGCCCTATGGAGACAGTGATAGAACAGACATAATGTACGTTTTGGGCGCGTTGCGAATGATGTCGCACAGCGTCTCTTCCGCGACTGTCTGCGTCTTGACGTCTTGCGGACCGTCTGTGTTACAAACGACCATACGGAAGCCATGCTTTACGTGAGCGTTGCGTTCGGCCGTCAAAATTGCTCCGGGAGCAAATTTGCCGGATACGCAACGCTTGGCGCAAGTGTTGACGTGCATGTGGAAAGGCGCCTTATTGCGCGCGCTGCTGTTTCCAAACGACCTCTGACGTGCTTCAGTGTGGGCATGCGCTGTTGGAATACCGTGCTCTACTGGCTCGTGGCCCTTAATTAATGTCAGTTACATAAAATAGGTTCGCCAATTCATAATCCGGCTTTGTACTAAAGGCTTCGTCGTCCATGTTTGCATTCTGATAAAAAATTCAGTGCGAATTTGATAACTACATTTGCGCATCGTCATTAGCGTGCAACGTCTGTTTGAGCAAAGGTCAATTTTCATTATTTACGACCATTCCAACCAGAGCCCGTCCCCTGCTCCGTAGACGATGGGTGTTCAAACAGTGCCCAAGGATAGAACAAATTATCTATGCATAACACTTTGACATGGGCGTAACGGGCATGTGAGTTGACACTTTTGCCCTCGGTATGTTCTTATTCGTCGGTTTTAAGGACAAATCTGTTCTTTAAAATGACCGAAAAGTAGACTTTTAATATAAAAATCAGCTTTAAGGCTAGTTCATACTCGGCGTGAAAAAGCGAAGATGAGCGTGTTTTTGTAACGACAGATCAAACGTTTGCACTGCGAATTCACATAGGGTGTATTCGATTAGCTTCTCTGAACACACCAGTGTTACACGCAAGGGAAGCCTCGAAATGAGGCTAATCGAATGCTGCAGTGTATTCGCCAAGGCTTCCTAGGAAAAAGGTCAAGTCCTCGCCACGTTCCATCATGTCCATACTCGAACAGTCCATCCGTGACGTCATTACATTCGGTAGCCTCCAGAGACCTGCTCGCCAGCCGGGGTAGTGGTATCTGACACCAGGGCAGGCACGAGGATCACGTGATAGCTAAACGAACGCTCTCGAGTAAATTTGACTTACACGTATATAATCATATGAACTTGCAGTCCGCAAAATTCGGTTGGTTAATACAGTAGATTGTGCCATTCTGAGAAAACAGAGAAAACGAGGGGAACTCACCTTGTTATGTGTTCATAGTGGATAAACCCTTGTGCATGCCAAACAATGACGCAATCTACATTCAGAATTCACATCATGGCATATAAACAGAAAAAACAATCTTTTTTAAGCTTGTTATAGTTGAGCTCTGACAACTGACACTTCATTCGATTTGGATGCTTCCATATTTATTTCAACAGACGAAATCAGAGAAAATATTTTTCCCAAAAGGTGCTCTTTAATTGTACTGTAATTGTGTATGAATTTTAAAATTTGATCTGGTCTACAGTTCCCGGGTTGTCATGTATGGTGGCGGACAAAAAAGGATGAGAAATAGGTGTTGGTGGTTGGGTGGCCACTGGCAATGTGGGCGTGGCCGTAGGAATACGGGGTATTGGGCTGAGTAGTACCACACCCCTTGATCATGTGTTCTCTTTTCACAGCTGCAACAGCCGCACCAAAGAAGTCATTTCTCCCACCGCCTCCACCACCTCCGCCAAATAACCCGCCCAGCTTCCGGGATAGTAAGGACGGCGATACGACCATTGCTCCAACTGTAGACCTGGGCGATCCAATCCAAGAGCTCATTGACGAAGGGGGAGTTGAACTGATAATCGATATTGAATTTTCGTCGGTATGAGGTTTTCAAGTAATGTTTTATTTATTAACAACTTCTCTTACCAGTATTGTTATTGGGTTTGAAGTACCGGTATTTATTTTGCAAGTTTAATTTTTAAAAATATCATTTGTTACCTTTCCAGGTGTTTTTCTATACTTAGCAACCCTTGTTTCTCTAAGGAACATATCCAGGCCTGTGTTTGCCCGAGGGGGTCTTGTTATTTTGTTTGTCTGTCAATTTTTGTTTTTTTCTGGAAAGTATTTTGGAACATAGAAGCAACTCCATAAGACAAGGTGTGAACAGTAGACGAACTTCGAGCCTCTCAACAGGCTTGTAAAATATATTTCTCAACAAAGAAATTAACGGCATTGTGCCTCCCCCAAAAAAAAAAAAATACGAAAGGGATTTGCAATGCCTTGAATGACTCTAATAACTTTGGAAGTATAACCACTATGAGGTCATCAGTCCCAGATGTCTCTTCAAATTTCACTTGCTGGTTTTCATGCTTTAATTTCTTTGACTTTGGTTTTTTAAATATACATTTCTGCTGTCTTATTTTCTTGCGGTGGGCCAACAGTTTGGAGCGGATAGCGAGGCAATGTTTAAAACAACAATGAGCGAAGCCAGCAACAGATACTGCAAAACCAAAGGTAATTGCGACGGAAGCTACAAGGACACAAGGTAAGTTTACACACAAATTCCCTCGTCTCTCTCTTTCTATGGTGTTTCGGTAAAAGGCAATTTGCCCTTTTTAAGATTTAGAAAGGCAGTTGGCGGTTGGAGTTAAAATGAATTTTCGGGACAGTGGTACTGTTTCTATGGCAGAGTTAAATTCCTTTGGAGAATTTGCCTGTGATAAATATGCATTTCTAATGTTGTACCCCTGATGTTGCCGTATACAACGTCTGATGTTGCAATACAACACCCAAGTTGTAATTTGACCCCTGTTGCTTCGCATGTTAATCCACAGGCCAAGCGACGTCATGGTCTACGGCAAAAAGGCAGCTACTAAGCCGAGGAGAACACTTGTGTCTTTCTACATTAAAAGTCCGTATTCCACGACCCAACTGACAATGACTAGCGCCCAGCTGCAAAACATGTTTACTGCCGAGAGGAAGGCCATTGAAAGTTCCCTCGGATACAGGTAAACAAAATCTGAATTACTCGGGCAATATTACAGACACCATTTTTTTTACATGTTAACTGTCACGTGTCTGTGAATGTGCGCAACTACCACTTGCGCACACTGAGCATTTTTACATTGTGCTTGCATATATGGAGACGTCCTCAGAGCTGCTTAATGTGACGCCTTAGGGTTTTTGAAGAGAGATGAATCCTTCGGAAATTCTGAAATCACACTGGCTGTTATGAATAAAGGCAAATTGGCCTACATCTCTGTTACTATTTCGTACACAAATGGTTATGCCTAAGTGCAAGTGTGCAGCGCAACCGGGCTACCCCCCCCCATTCGACAAGGTTCGGGTTACTCAAACGAAACTGTGAGAAGGTAAAAGATGGAACATGACGGAGTGTCAATTTCTGGTTACCTTCCTGTTGATCGTTTCTAATTGCAGGCTTGATTTGGGCGATCTCGAGTTCGAACCATTCTCGAATGGCCTTCTCCTGGATTCCTGGATAATTGCATTGATATGTGTAGTTGGTTTGTTCATAATAGTCTTCACGTTTGTTGGCTGTGTACACTACCGGAACAAGAAAACGTAAGTTTTTTTCCCTCCCTAGCATTTTGAATTCTCCATATTCTTCTTAAGGGTTCAGGTAGAAGCAATCATCTTACAAAACAAACAGATTAAACACTCAGCAAACAAAAACAAACCAACAGAAACAGAAGTATAAAATTCAGAAATTTTCTATTCAGTTTTACGGTGCTTCCCTACAGTGACCCGCACTCTGAGTTGTGCCGATCAACTTTTCGCTAATCATCGATAACAGATCAAAATGTATTGGGAAATACTGGACATATAGACATCCTAGGTAAAAAGGTGCCCCTTTGTTGTTTCACTTTCCTTTCAGAGACACAAAGATGACCTTTGAAGATTTGGAGATGAATAATATGGAGAATACGGAGGAGAAGAACAAAGTTTTGCCGCCTGGACCAGCTGTTCCCGCCAGTTCCTTGAAGAAGCCCAAAGTGGACGTCAGCACCAACGTCTACCAGGCCGATATCCTGTCCGAGACCAAGACTGTCTTCGTGAATCCCTCCATGGTAAAAAAGCTCGCAGACACTGACCACGAACTTTATGCCGTGGTCCACAAGGAGGTATAGCCAATAGCTCTTGTTGGTAATTCGTTCATCAACGGAGGCTGAATTCATTTTGCTGATATCGCGACAGCTATCATAGTGCACTTCACGTACCTCCTGACCTCCATATCATGGTGTGATTTTGCTTTTCATACTGCAAATACATGTACGTACTTAAATTGGCAATTGTGTTACTCAGCAAAATATTGAACAACAATTTGCAAGTACCTTAATACCTTCCTGGTATTAAGGTCACTATTAATGTCGATGTGATAAGTGCATGTGAAAAAAATTGTTCTTTGGGCTTCACTAACTTCTGCAGCAGTTATAACACGTCTACTCAACTCAGTTCAACGTTCAATCATTTCACGATCTTCTATTCTCGTTTTATTTTCAATCATGCATTCCCCTGCCTCAAATTGATAGTTTCAAAACGGCTCGATATTGGGATAATTCTCTACAAAATCCCAGTGGTCCCTTCATTCAGGCTTTATTCTCGTGACCATCCACGGCTTCCACTTGCAGAATTCATAGCGGAGAAACCGATGTCCCAGCCTCTCTAAATTTGAAACATCTGGCGACATTGCTCGCATTTGTCATCTGAACAATTGGAACCACTGCTCATTTAAAAGACCTTGAGACTTACTCGGAACTGCTCAGGCATTACACAAATTTCCGAAATTCCTGAAGAAGTGCATTGTATTATTGTCAACAGGAGAAGCAAGAAGATAGCTCACCAAATGATGCGGAACCGTGTGGCTCCCTGAACGCCATTGTTGTGACTGCTGACGTGTCTTCATCTAACGAAGGCAGCTCCCATTCCAGTGACTTAGCACCGCCGGACTACGAACAGGCTACCAGTAAGATAATTCAGTCCCTGTCCTTGACAAGAAAGAGGATCTTTTTATCTCTTCAAATGTCATGCTCAGAGACGGACTGCCTCTCAGTGAAAGCTAGTCTTATGTTTCTGCACTGTCATTGAACTGTTCCGAAGCTCGCAAGTTATTGCACAATGGCCATAATACAAGACGTGAAGGCAAGAAACCTCCAGTCGATTCAGGAAAAATTCAAAGCACTTTCGTTTTACCCATAGGCCTTTCTCTTACTCTAAAAGATTCAACCCCATTTATCGATGGTTAAATACATAGGGGCAGAGTCGGGATTTTTTGCTGGGGGTGGAATTATTTCGCTTAGTGGGATACTGTATTTGTTGCCAGTGTTGAAGCCATTTAATCTCTTTGTTTTGTCTGTCACCGAGCACGCAAACAGGACCCCTACAGGGCTAATGCGTTTTAGGGGGGCTTGCAACCTTGAGAGATAAAAAGTAAAATGAACAAATTAAATTGCACAGAACAGGGATGTGACCCCCATCCCCAACCCACACAAGATACAACATTTGTCACAGAGGAGGAAAACTATTCAAATAAATCTAATTAAATCTACAGAATGTACATATAAGTTTCCACACCTTAGATTAATGCGTGGAGCTGCTTAAGTTTATGGTACGACTGTAACACTCATCTTTGCATAGAGTGCCGTTATTTCCCTTGCATCCACCTTGTTTCCCTTGAAACAGAAGAAGATGCCAAAGTGATAGAGGGTCCTGGTGCCGAGGCTGCTGGCACTTCGGTTGAGGTTTCCCCGGACGCTGTGGAGGACCTGCCCCCTCCCCCTCCTCCTACAGCCGAAGCGTCCGAGTCGGCATCCAGTGCCTCGGAGGACCTCCCGCCTCCCCCGCCACCACAGGAGGAGCCAGCGGCGTCATCAGGAGCCTCATCCAGGAGAGAGTCTTCTTCCTCCTCGAACCAGTCGGAGGAAGACGCCGGTCCACCGAGGAAAGATTCCGATGCTGCCACAACTCCTCCGAGGAAAGATTCCATTGCCTCCTCGACCCACTCATCTGCCAAGGGCTCCTCCTCGGCAGGAAAAGAAGAAGCCGAGGTAGTAGGGGAGTTGGAAAACCTCATCGCCGATCAGTCAAAGTGAGTCCATCATTCCTCTTTTAAACCTAAGAGTCAGGCAGTATCACACCTGATGACATTTCTGTATTGGGTGGTTGTACATCACCTATCACTGGCGTGAAATGCGATGGTCACCTCGAAAAAACCACAAACAAGGAGAAAGAATAACTAACGTTCCTTACGTAACAACTAGTCATCAACCCTTTCGCGAACTGCTAACATAGGATACTGCAGTTAAGTTCATTTCCCCGCATCATAAACATAAACGTATAGATGTCAACATTTTAAATAAAAAACAGAGCAAAAAAAAAAAAAAAACCCACAGGTGACAGATGGCAGACATCAGGCCAAGGGTACCAGTATTTATAGTTTAGTAAACGGGTAAATAGCAAAACGCTTAATATTATTAGTTGGTAGGCATTGACAGCACGCACGTTGAAACCTCTTTCATTCATTATTAAATTTGTTTGGGGGGATGGGGGAATCGAAAAATGAAAAAATGTCTGGATTTTCGGAACTTGCAGTGGTATGTCCTGCCACATGTCATGTGAAATAGAAACAAACTTCCTCTTCAATTTGTGAAAAGCACGAAAGCTGACAAACTGAACTGTTGTCCCAAAATCCCTTTCCTGCTGACAATTTCATTTGATCCACTTTTCATGACACACAGGGAGATAGCAGAGGACCAGGGACTTGACAACCGTGGTTTTGAGACCACTGTGAACGAAGAAGGTGAACCAATGACAGAGCTGTGAATTTGTGCATAGTTTAGATTGCCCTGATGATGTCCTCTTCCCCCAATAATACAAATTTGAAATCCCATTGTTTCATCCCACTAGAGAGTTCCGATATTGTGGCTGAATGACGTCACCGTTGTTTAACATGAGAATAACAGAGTCTTTGTCCCTCAGTGTAAGCCACAAGCGATAAATACATGACATTGATGTGACATAGACATTCCTGTGTGTTCAACCACTCACTGTTCGTAATCGAAGTACTTGGGACAGTATTCGACTGCCGCACTAGATGATGACTCATTTATTTGGAAAGTATAGTTTTAGTTGATTTCTTTACTTGAGGGCCGGCCCACATGTGTAGTAATGAATTTCAGGTGTTTCATTTCTAAGGTCCCAATCCATTGACCCTTGGTACATGTAGAGCCATACATGAGGAGCACGTCTTCTCTTTCTGTCGCACCTCAAGTACTGGATTTTCGTTTTATACAAAGTTACAAGAAAGTCTTTTAACAGTGTTTTTTAGAAACCATTAAACAATAGTCACTAAATATTATAGTAACCCTATGAAAAATGGTCTTGAGATGAAGAACCTTAATTTGACGCCTTGATGGATTCCTTAAATATACGAGGTAACCGTTATTTTAGGCGGCTAAACCATGAAAACATGAAACCATGAAACAGGCCCTAGATTCAGCAGACCAAATTACGCTTTAATTACACTCTTAAATTCTCGAATCCAATTGTGGCTTTCGGTGGTTTATAAAACAGTAGGGTGGGGCCACCGTAGAATTATACTCCTGAGAAGTTTGGACAAAAAAAGTAAACTTGAATCAAGTCAGACTTAAATGTTGCTCAATGATAAATGTCAGCCATCCCTTCACATACACAGTACACGGTCGTTGCTCGCATAACTTTTTTTAAGGCGCCCTCATTTGATAGCTTTTCAGCGATATCCTGCGTCAACGTATGTCATTCGTCACCAGTCAGAAGGTCAGACTTGACAGATGAGCCAACCGTTCTCCATCGGTGATATGTAGTTATTCATAATTGCATATGAACGACATGATCTTGCATGTATACGGAATTTCCACCAATTAAAATAGTCAGACTTGGAATTTCCGCCAATCAAAGTAGTGAGATTTGTCGACTCGTTCATAATAAAGAATATCTGATGTAAAAAGAAGTCCAGCAATTTGATTGGCTGCTAGTACTTTTGGTAGATGAGCCCAATTGTTGTGTACACCGTACACGGTTGGCAGATTCGTCAAGTTGGAATTTCTGGACTCATAGTAATAAGTTGACACAAGAAACAGGTAACGCCGCCCGGCCCCGATATGTATCGAGGTCGTTGTCGTAATCGGTTAACCCATGAAAAGTTAAACGTAACAATTAGACGAGAACATAAGTTTTAATTTGATTTGTGTCTCAAGCGCCCCCCACCCAATTTTTTGTCCATGGCAATTTAGTTTACTGCCATGGTCCACAAATTCTTATCGCAGAAGCCAGCCAGATGCGCAAGACATTTCCGCCCTCGGCGATTCCTCCTTCAAAGCCCACCCCTTGGCAAGCTGCCAAGGTGTGCGCATCTTCCGTATGGCCGGCTCATGTGAAATACAGTACACTATAAAGTTGCTCTGCCGTATGCATTCTTTGGAGGCATGCGGAACAAAACGTTTTATTTAACTCAGTTATGAAGGACTGCACTGTGTTTTCACGTAGGCTGTTCTGTAATTTTGCAAACAGGCTTTTGAGTGCGTGTAATACAATCGGTGGAAATGTTGAACCTGATACTGTATCATTTGGTTGAGTATTTGTTTATTCAGGTATTCGTCACAGCTCGAGAAAATTTGTGGGTATGGTTCTGCTAAACAAGAAGTGAAAGTTTATGGGCGGCCAAAAAGGCCAAAATTAATTTTAACAAAAATAAACAATTACGAACAAACAGCATTTTCTTATTAAAAAATGAAATAATAAAAGACAAAACAAGCACCCAAAGCCATTTACGAAACAAATCATAAAAAAATTGATAACAAACATGAAAAGTAATATGTCACTAAAATTTATTTTACCAAAAATAAACAATTACGGGCGAATAACATCTTCCTATCAAAATGTAAATAGTAAAACACAAAACATTCCCAAAAGAAATTATTTAAGAATAAATAACCAACATTTGAAAACAATATGCCTCCAAAAATTCCTAAAATGACAACAGTAAAACAAATACGAAAAATTGATATATATAAAAAAAAAAAAAATAACAAATTGTCGAAACCAAAGGTCGTCATTAGAAAAACTCTTAAACAAATTTGGTTTAATTCTCCAACTTTACTTCTCCTTTTGGAAACAATCGTCCGTATATGTTAACTAAAAACAAAGGGCAATTAGCTGATGTCAAAATTATTGCCAAATAATATTGACCAACAAGATCGACAGACCGCTTCAAGATCGTGCGATCGTGGACATCGCCTAATCGCAACCAACACATCGTTGCGCATGGCATAGGACGCCCCCAACGATGGAACCAAGTTAGTTTGTTTGAGAACTTGTCTATTGACTTGCGTTGATAAGACTTGCAACCCTTTTGGCCGCCCATAGATCAGGCGGCCAAAAGGGTCAAAATCGGCCCAAAGGGTCAAAATTAATTTTACAAAAAATAAAGCATTACACGATGGAATCAAATTTGTTTAGGAATTTTCTAATGATTTGCGTTTAGCTTCCTTGTTAGAATTGAAGTGATCTGTTGGCGAACTTGGGTTTCGACAATTTGTTTTCTTTTTTATCAATTATTTCCTATTTTGATTTACTGTTGTCATTTGAGGAACTAATTTGGGGCTTTTTTCAAAGTGTTGGCTACTTATTTTTAAATAATTTCCTTTGTGAGTTTTTGTGTGTTTGTTTTGTGTTTTTACATGTTTTAAATATTGTTTGCCCATAAATTGTTTATTTTTGGTGAAATTAATTCTAGTATCATATCACTTTTGGTTTTGTTATAATTTTTTGTAATAATTTGTTTCGTAAATGGTTTTTGGTGTTTGTTTTCCGTTTTACTATTTAAGTTTTTATGAGAAAATGCTGTTTGCTAGTAATTGTTTATTTTTGTTAAAATTAATTTTGACCTTTTTGGCCGCCCATAAACGTTGCACTGGAAAAACTGGAATGTTATCTAACGTATTAATACAAAGCGGACATTTTCACAACATTTTCGCAAAATGTCCTCAAAGACACATCCACGCTAACTTCTGAGAAGCGCACTGCGCGCACTGAGTGACATAAATGGATGGGCTTTTGAATAAAGAGGAAATATCAACGATGGACAAATATTTGCAGAAAGTTTTGTTCCGAATTTTCAACATTCATGCACTTGCTCGATTATAATACTATCACTGAGCTTCAACTCACGTCTGTGTTGTTAGAATTTGTAACTTCTTCGGAATTCGTATTCAATTCTCTAGATAGCTATTACTAATCTATGTTTGATTTGATGCTTTGGAGTTTGAATCGTTCATCATAAATGCTCCAACCACAGGCCTGACACGGTATAAAATTATGTCATGTGTCCCGTCAAGAATTTTGTTTTCCATTCTTGTTTTTTTGGGTCGAATGCACTGATGAGTTGTTTATAATGAAAGATCAAATGTACTGAGGAAGCGTGCACGCGAGCAGACAACGAAATGAGAGGATTCTACAAAAAAATTACTCGATTTGCCGATCCGAGTAGACGCTGCCTGTCCTGGTTTTTCAAGAGTTCAACTCTTGATATGTGCATCGTAATCTTGCAATTTCATACGCAGCTCCCCAAGCTAAGACTTACACCTTCCAACGGAAGTGAAAGACTTCAGTTTTCAATTATATGCCACCAACTATGGCGTTCAGGAAACCCTATCAAATCTGTCTTGCACGAAATGCCAGAAAATGATGTGCCTATTGAAAGGGAGGTGCTTAATGGTTTTGTTACAATATTAATGCGCGCGCATTAATTTAAATTGATCAAGGAAGAGCAGCCAGTGAGATTTGTATGTAGGCCAATTGTGAATTTTTGCTACATGATGCACTATTGTAGCGTTTTAATCGCTCAGTCTTTGCAGAGCGAAAATCTGTGCGGTACAACTTGGTTATTAATGGTTTTGTTATCTACGTAAATATAAACGACCCGCAGCAATTC